>JADDOH010001135.1:0-189116 GCA_016648135.1 Agrypnia vestita
CAAATGTCGTGGTATAAGCTTAAATGACACACGGATCACCGGGCCGGACCTACTAAGTTCTCTACTAGGAAGTGTATTCCGTTTTCGTGAAGGACGAGTGGCGCTGGCAGCAGACGTCAAAGAAATGTTTCTTAGAATAAAAATCCGAGAGGCGGATCAAGCAGCGCAGCTATATTTGTGGAGACAACCGAACGAACCAGAACCGACAACATATCAAATGACGTCGATGATGCTCGGTGCAACATGCTCACCCAGCAGCGCCCAGTATGTCCGCAACCGGATAGCAGATGCCAGCGCCAACGAGTTCCCAGCCGCAGCCAAAGCAGTTCAAAATACATTCTATATGGATGATTACCTCGACGCTTTGGACACTTCCGAAGAAGCAATCACAATGATGAAACAGGTGTCCGAGGTATTGCGTCGAGGAAATATGCATCTAGTGAATTGGGCCTCCAATAGTCTGGAGGTCTTGGAACACATCGAACCAACTCTGCGAGCCGTAGAGCCGATAAGAATTATCGGAGAAGATACAACGACCGAGAGAGTGCTCGGGATTATGTGGGAACCCGCCTCCGATAAATTTGTTTTCAAATTTGTAAACCTACCGGAGCTGACGGAGGCGGACCACCCGACCAAACGACAGCTGCTGAGCGCCGTGATGAGTATTTTCGACCCGGTGGGTTTCCTAGCCTGCTTACTGATCCGGTCGAAGATACTTCTACACGAAATATGGCGTTCAAAGGTCGGGTGGGATGAGAAAATACATCCCGAGCACATGGGGAAATGGCGCGCATGGAATGTACTCATAAGAAATAGTGAGTGTCAAATCGCGCGCCAGTGCCTCTCGCGTCGAAGCAGCAACGTGACACTGCATGTGTTCTGTGATGCGTCCGAGAAGGCATGTTGCGCGGTGGCATACTTCGCCGAGACAGGAGAGGGCGGCATGAACGTAGCCTTCATCTCGGCGAAGTGCAAAGTCGCGCCACTAAAGCCACTCTCAATACCACGCATGGAACTACAGACAGCACTATTGGCCGCCCGACTAGCAGCTACCATTAGAAAAGAACACCGCTGCCATATAATACGAACTGTATTTTGGACCGACTCAACAACGGTCTTATGTTGGCTGCGGACCGACCCCCGGTCCTACTCGGCGTTCGTCGCAAACAGACTCGGCGAGATCGACGAATTAACAGACGCTGAGGCTTGGAGATGGGTGCCGACACAGAAAACCCTGCCGATATCGGGACCAGAGATGGCGAACCTCCGGACCTCTCCGCGGAAGGCATGTGGTTCAGTGGGCCTGAATTCCTCAAACGAAGTGAGGCAAACTGGCCAAAGGAAAAGGCACGGCCGCAGCCCGATGAAAGGATAATGGAGAGAAGGCCGGCCACTGTACTAGCAGTACGACAAACCAACACGGGGGGAGCGCTCCCAGACATAGAACGTTTTTCGTCATGGACCCGATTGCTCCGCACTACAGCCTGGGTGCGGCGTTTTGTGAATAATTGTCGTCACCTCAGTGGAAAACAGCCTGATATTACGATTGACGAAAGAACGGAGGCCGAGCGCACCTGGATAAAATACACACAGGCAGACGCTTTGGGGCCAGAGATACGGGCCCTCCAGAAAGGGGAAGTCATAGAAAAGACCAGCCGACTGTACCCGATGACACCACAACTGGATGAACACAACGTCATCAGAATGGGGTCTCGGCTGGAGCGGACCGCAGTGGAGGGCATACCGCCCGGATTAAGAGCGCCGGTTATTCTAGACGGCGCCCACCCATACACACGACTAATGGTGCGCTACTACCATGAACGCGAGAACCACCCGGGCACGGAAAAAACAGTAGCCGATATCAGAGAAAAGTTTTACGTGCTGAAATTGAGACCAACCGTGCGCCGGGTGAAATTGGCATGCCAGGCGTGCCGCAATATGAAGAGCCAGCCGAGCCCTCCATTGATGGGCCAGATACCAGATTGTCGGCTGGCGCACCATACACCTGCTTTCCACCACTGCGGTCTGGACTATTTTGGGCCAATGCAAATTACCATCGGCCGAAGGAGAGAAAAAAGATATGGCGCGCTGTTTACATGTTTAACAACACGCGCCGTACATTTGGAACTAGCCGAGTCCCTGTCTGCAGATTCAGCTATACTCGCCATCAGACGAATGGCCGCGCGGCGCGGTCATCCACGCCTCTTATACTCAGATAATGGGACTAACTTCCGAGGCGCGGAAAAGGAAATGGCGGCCGCGCTGGCAGAACTCCATGACGACCCACGAATGCAGGGACATCTCACAGAAAGTGGGGTACAGTGGAGCTTCAACCCCCCGCTCGCCCCACATATGGGCGGCGCTTGGGAAAGCCTTGTACGCGCTGTGAAGCGTGCGCTGGAGGCCACGCTGAAGGAGCGGGCACCGCGGGAAGAGACATTAAGGACCTTACTAGCTGAGGCAGAATACACAGTGAACAGTCGCCCACTGACACATGTGTCAGTAGACCCCCTGGATGACGCGCCAATCACTCCTAACCACCTGCTTCTAGGAATATCGGGCAGAAATACACATTTAACCCTTTACGGGGCATTGGATGCAAATGTCTGTTTAAAGAAACAGTGGCAGATGGCTCAGCAGATGGCTGACCTATTCTGGAGAAGGTGGATGCGGGAGTACCTACCGACCCTAGCCCGACGACACAAATGGCAAGAACCTGCGCCCGCAATCAAAGAGGGAGAGATGGCCGTCATCGCTGATCCAGCACTCCCCCGCAACACATGGCCCAAGGGAAGGGTGATAGAAACAAAAGTAGCACCCGACGGACAAGTCAGAGTAGTCCGAGTAAGAACCACGGCGGGCGAATACACCCGACCGGCAACAAGAATCATCACACTGTCCAGGGCGCCGCAGTGACGGCGTCACTATTGCAGATATTGAGGGAATCCTGTCCTTCCTGTGAGTGCAGACTGGCTACACGGGGGGAGTGTTTCGGACAGGAATTAGAAGTTCGAAACGATCGCCGTGGAACGGTGGCGTCATCACGAAACAATGCCAGTTTTGTATGTTTATGTAAACAGATGAAATAAAAGACTTTATGTGACACACTATTTTTTGGACTCTATGAATAATGTTTATTATTATAGATTTAAATATTGACATATACAATGTAATATTTATGGATTTTTGTCACATCTTTTATTTTTTAATAAAGAGAGTAAATCGCTTGCAAAGCGATAGACGATGCGCTTTTCGAAGCAATCAGCCGTTCGCGGCATTTTTGACTGACATATGGTCAGTATGGAAATCGAAATATTTTCCAAATATTTCTGGAATTTGACCCGCTCACGAGGCGTGATAATTTAGACTGGTATATACATTTCCGAGAACCAGCCAATTGGGTGCGCCCGGCTGGTATTCCGAAGATTAAAGTGGGGCGGCAGGCTGCAGACTGACCGTTCCCCATATCGCTTGCATCTGATTTACGGGTACCCAGCCCGTAAAATCAGAGTCTTGTCGCACAAGACCGACTGGACGTAGACTGGCGGAGGAGCATCATTACTAAAAAGTGCGTGGAGCACCGTACACACAAAATATAAATTAAACTTTACAAAATTCTTCAAAAAATAATTTTTATTAAAAACACAGGAAAAGTCAAGAAACGCATAGAAAACATAAAATGGGGAATTAAAAATAGTGGCCCTAAAATGGACCTTTTACGCTCAACATAAGCGCAATCGCTAATATCGACCCCACCGGCCGAGCGATACCGTGCCGAAAAAGATGACTTTCAGTCAAAATCGAATATTGGCCGCTACAGCAGTCCAATTAAACTAAAACTTTCTTTATTGTATTCTTCCAGTAAATATCTATACAAAAAGTATATATTTACGACTACAAATTACATCAGAAACGTAGGAGGAATTTTGTTTGATAAAATTGTTTATAACTAACATAATATTAATTATTCACTCATTAAACTATAGTCAAAAGACGCCTTATAAAATATACTTCATAATTATTACACAAAAATTCATGTATCTACTTAAGAACTATTTTTTATTGAATTTAATGTAACTAGCCGATTGCACTCGGTACATAACTTGTAATAACTCTGTTAATACTACCTTGCGGGTCCCATAGACTATGTTAGATTATCAGCAAGGTTTAGTCTTGTATAAATTAACATGATTTACGTCTCAAAAAGACGATGAAACTATTTTTACGATTTTTTATGTCGGAGCAAAGTGCTTTCTGCCGATCTCCGCAGCCAATCGTCAGACTGATTAGTACCAAAATTCACTCAGAGATGGCGCGAGCGCTGAAATCGGCAAAGCAAGCTTTGTGATTGGCTGATTGTTTTACGATGGAGTTATGGAAGGGATTTTGTAATTTGGCTATATAAACAGTTTCATAACGGCGAGCAATTCAGTACACCTGAAGGTGCTTTAAGAGCCTATCGGACCACTTTTACCAGTCTTTCATTTCTCTCTACCTACAACGACCCTGCTGACTACTTGGACTTTCTCTGGATCTTCTTTGGCCCTTTTTAAGGCAACCTCTACTACACCGGCGTTTCTAGATTGGTTTTATACGACTTTGCCATCTGAAACTTTCGGTGCGTTTCTTCGAGTTTTGAGCACGTGGAACCAAACTATCTTTTGCGTGTTCCTGTCCGGAACAAGTGCAATTATAAAATTTCCCGAAAATATACAGGATTATTTGTAAAACATTAATAATAATAATTAGGGCTATATTCCTGCCTTGATTATGAGTTGAAAATGTTCAAGTAATTATGACCTAATATCATATCGATTACGAAAAATTCATTCGTTTCCATACAAGTTACATAAAATGATAAAAACCCTGAAGAAATTCTAATTGTGATGTTTTCCAATTGGAATTCGAAGGTTTTTATTTTTTTATTTGACTTGTTTTAAAGAGAATGAATTTTTCATATTCGATGTAAGTTACTGTAATGATAGTCCAACGTTTTACAAAAAATAAGTCAGAAATATTGAAAAAAAAATGCAAACTTTTATGTCTCCTTAACATATCTCCTTAACTATCGATATTAGGTCATAATTATAGACCCATTTGCATACAATCTTGTATACCTAAGTTATTCGAATCACTAGTCCTCGATACTATATCTCCTGTTTTAAAACAAACAATAACTCCGTACCAACACGGATTCATCTCAAATAGATCTACCCTAACAAATTTAGTTTTGTATGAAAATTACATTATTAAATCTTTTGTTAATAAAACTCAAGTAGATTCAGTTTACACGGACTTCAGTAAGGCGTTTGACAAAGTCTCACATGCTTTATTAATTGCCAAATTGGGAAAAATAGGATTTGGTGGACAAATACTTTCTTGGTTAACGAGCTATCTGAGTGAAAGAAGGCAAAGGGTAAAAATATATTCATATGTATCAGAATGTTTCCATGCTACTAGTGGTGTACCACAGGGATCGCATCTTGGACCAATACTATTTCTATTATTTGTGAATGACATTTCAACAATATTTAATGACATTGAATATTTGCTGTTTGCAGATGATCTAAAAATCTTTAAATCAGTAACCAACATTTATGACTGCAACATATTACAGCAAAACCTAAATTCTCTTTCAGTATGGTGTGAAACGAATAAATTGTACTTAAATTTAAATAAATGCAAAATTATATCATTTACTAGATTAAAATCAAAAATAAATTTTGAATACTCTCTATGTAACACCAAACTAGAAAATGTTGACTGTATTCGAGACTTAGGGGTATTATTCGACTCGAAACTTACTTTTACTAATCATATTAATGCGATAACTTGTAAGTCTCTAAAATTGCTGGGATTTATTTTAAGGACATCACGCCCATTTCAATCAATTGAAAGTATTAAAATGTTATACATGTCTCTTGTCCGGAGCCAATTAGAATATTGCTCATCAGTTTGGTCTCCATATTATAATGGGCATATAGACAGTATTGAGCGTGTCCAACGCAAATTTCTCAAATACATTAACTACAAGTTAAGCATACCAATACAAAACATAGAATACAATTACATATTGAAGAGACTAAATTTACTCACATTATATGATAGAAGAAAAATTTATGATATAGTTCTTCTTTACAAAATTGTAAACAATATGTTGGACAGCCCTGACCTTGTGGCATGCATCGATTATAATATCCCTTCCACACATAGAACGCGACAAATTGTCACATTCCATCGCAACAATTGCAATACCAATTATCAATCAAATTCTGTGATACACAGAATATTGGGAACTTGTAATGAATATGGTTGCATGATTGACATTTTCGTGGACAGTCTGGAGAAAGTAAAGTTTACACTAAAAGAGGCAATACTGCTTCGTTACTGACTTCAGCTGTTAATATGTAATGGTGGGTAATATATATTTTTCGTACACATTGCCGCTTTGTACTTTATATTTTTAATTTCTGTACTCATGTTTTGGTGCTATTCCTGGTACTTTTAATAATTTGCTACTTGTAATTTATATTGTTTAATGTATGTTCTTTTTAATTTTATGATATATTTTTTTATGTAAAAGCCTATACGCATTGCTGCTCGTTACCTACTCTACATTTTTAATTTTTATACTCATGATTTGGTGCTATTTCTGAAACTTTTAATGTATGTGCTTTTTGAAATTTATTTTATACTCTTTATGTAAAAGCCTAATGGGCGTAAACAAATAAATAAATAAATAAATAGCTTGATCATTTTCGACTCATAATCAAGGCAGGAATATAGCCCTGCGAGGTTATTAATGTTTTACAAATAACCCTGTATACCTTCTATCGAACTCATACTGTATTTACGAACGTCTTTTTATTAACTTCTACTAGCTGTAACCCGTCAAAGATGACGGTTATTTTACATATCGGTTTCTAAGGAATATGTATTTGTTTAATTATAAAAAAAGAAAAACGAAAAAATAAGTGACGACGGACGGACCGACAGACAATGAAATTATTATAATTGGGATAGACGCGTTTTTCTTTCATGAATGAATAAATAAAACATTATAAATTTAGCAGAACACTGTTCGCACTTCATTCGTTATTTTTCCCCAGGGGCGACACCAAACACTTTGCGAGCACATCCCGAAACGGACTTGAATGTTTTGAATACAATTTAAGCCTCCTGAAAGTTCACACGTGTAGTTCGGACCAGAGGCTCCACGGCGTAATTTTAAATTGGTGTTTGCTCGAGTTACAGGCATATTCCTAAAATCCTTTTAAAACAAGTTTTGCGGCTCCTGACCGCACTGTTGTGGCTGTTTACAGGTGTGGTAGATAAAAATAAAGACGATCGCTTTACTAAAGTTCTACACGGCACCTTCTATTCTGCGGCTGTCTAAACAGTTCCTAGTCATTAAACCGGTTCAGTCTAGTGATGGTCGAACCGTTATTTTAACCGGTTTCACATGGTACTGTTATTTGAGATTTGTTTCTGATTGTTTCGATAATTGGTAGAACAACCGATAATGACTTTTATATGAAGGTATATTCTGAGAACAAAGTTACCGGATTTTGTTCCCAGAGGGATGATCAATTAATTAGGATAAATTATAGACGTCTTACAGAGACGAAGCTTTTTATATGAGTAATGTGTATAGAAGTCTGGTTGCAAGCCCTGGACCATCGTATAAAAAAGACTCCGTCTAGGTACGTGAGACTTCTATTATTTATCTTAGTTAATAATGACTTATTTGATAGTTACGATATTTTACTTAAGAATGGTAAGTTTTTTTTATCATTATCTTCATTCCCTGAAAGGAAATTCGGAGGTTAAAATACTCAAGATTTATCTCGGTTTAGTCCTCTAGGTGCCTTTTCTCCTGGGTAGCCCAGAAGATGAATCTTGATAATCGTTGCTATGGCATATGCGACACATGTCCAAACCACCTTAATTGAGGAAACAAGATCAAATTTTCTTTCTTCGGAGAGCATCCTACCTTCAAGCGCCTCGGTCTACTGATGCAACAAAAAACAACACATTATTATTTAAAAATGTCCCAATTACAAGGGTCTGACCTACTCTAGTAACATACGTATATATATTTAGTGTATTAATGTAGTGTGATCATGTAAGAATATGTAAATAAATAATTTATTTATTGTGTTCTATGGGTTCAGGTTATTGTTAAGAAAATATATGTTGTGTAGGAGTGGCTTTTTCAGTGATGATATCTGCAAGAATATCAAGAAGTTAAGGTCAGCACAATATATATTTTATGTACGACACATTCTTGTGATGGGAGAAAAATATCTAACATTATTACATTGCTGACTTAGTCTATAGAACTCCGCTTCTTATGCAGGATAAATAGTAACATGTAAATTTATGTCAGATAAAGAAAGAGAATCGATAATTCCAATGAGAATCATATATAACACAAAACAATCGGATATTTTCCCTTGAGACACCAGTTTGTGCATTTTGAAAAAAGCAAGGTGTTGTAGGACAAAAATACGTAGAAGAAATACTTTGCAATAACTGAAAGTCATGGCAATAATTGTAATACCGCGTGAACCTCTGACGTTCGAATATTTGAACAACACCGCGCAAATTAGTCTGTTTTCATGCGAAAAATGCTCTAATGATTATAATGATGAGTATACTCGTAAAATAGCGAAAAAGCATAATTTTAAAATACGTTTTCGTCTCCTATAAAATTTAATAAAATGGCTTACGCGGTGATGTTTCTTAAGCAACGATATGAGGACCGTTTCTTACTGCCTTTTCTTACTGTTCTCTCGAGAATTTCATCTTTGCTGCATGCCCATGTCCATATTTGAGGCTTGGGCAAGACGCATATTTGAATATGCTAAGTATGTTTCGTCTTGAGTCTTTCTTCTGGACTACCGGTTTAAATAAGGACCGCGGTAGGTAGGTACTTCATTTTGTCGATCTCGTTCTCTTGCCAGCAATGCCAACGTACATCCGAGAAATCAAAAACTGTGAACTTTCGTCTTTTAAAAAAATATTTTGTCATGTTCAATTAAAGTGCATTGACATTTTCCGGAAGTTATATGATGGGACCTTTCGCAATATGCAGCATTTCCGTCGAAATCTAGCTCAGTAATTTTGTCATCAGAAAAGGTATACCCTTAACGGAATGCGTCACATACATTTAATTTTATTTGAGAAATCAAAAACAATATAAGAAAAACACTAAACATGACTCAATCGCTGGTCGATTTTTCGGTCAAGGCACTTCGAGAACGTGTTGTCTACCGATACATACATTGGTGTGCGTTAGCGATATTTGTGCGAGAAAGAGTCCAAGTTATATGAATCGCTTCAAGCTAGACGCATAGTTTAAAATAAATGTTAATATAAGGCATATAACCATTACAATAATATACTTGTTGTTTTTTTAACTAAAATTTATTTTCTTAACTTACGAGATTCAATTGAAGAGGGCATCCACAGATTCATTATTATTATTATTATTATTAAGATGTCGTTAATATTATTTATTTCCTATCCATAAAATAATTCAATGTTTAAAACATCCGTGTACATGAGTGAATTTATTTTAATGAAAATAGAAGTGAAACAAACAAGTTGAACAGTTAAATAACTTCCAGAGGGAGTGCGAGGGAGAAGGGGAAGGAAAATGGGATGGTAAAATATAATCTGAGATATTATGGTCTACATGGTAAAGATTGATTTCGATTGCAGTGCAGGGACGCTCTGTAGAAAAATGAGTTTTGTTTTGAGTTTGATTTACAGTGTGAAAGATTCAAAAGTGATGTCAGTTCTATGACCGCGGTATATCCCCCGGGTGATAGCGATTGATAGCGAGAGTTCGTCGAACTTAATGTTGAAGAACTCTAGGAATTGCTTTCGATTAGATTTACCCGCAGTTCTGAGTCAGAGCCGCGTAACGGCGTCGCTAGACGTGTTTTATCACTTTTTTTGACGCGATTTGTAATAATCTGTCGACTCATGCGTAAACAAAACAGTGCCGTGGAAAGGGGGTAATTATTGTCGGCGCAATTAAACCTTTACAGAAATACGACCACGCGGATAATTGTATTCAACTGGACGGGCCAAGTCTTGCGCAATAGTAGCGACTCAACACATTCGAGTCGATTGTAAGTCTAGCCTTATAAACGAGCGATGAGAATCCCCCTATCACAAGTTTCGTACGATACGTATTATTGTCAAATCCAGTGACGTCACTAACTAAAGTGCCGATTAAGGAAAGTTTATAATTATTTTTCAGTAAATCTATAAATTTTATTAATTTTGTGAATATGCCTTAAGCAATACATACCATTGCAAACTATTAGATTTAGCGTTTAAACCATTTTTTATTCATTTTTTCAAGAAAATTGAAATCAATATGACTTATATTTTCAAACTAAGTTAAACGCTATGAAAATTGGACTGACTTGGTATTCTCTTGGAGCGAGGTTCATGCCCTCGACCACTGGATGACTAGATGAGCGTCTACACTATTAGATCAACAAGCTACTCTAAATTGTATTGTTCTACGTCAGGTCCATTTTAAAACAATACTGCCGCCCTTTGCCGAATTTTTACAAGATAATGTTATGTGCCCTGCCCATTGATATTTTTTGTCGGACTGTCTTCGCCTAATTTTGATAAATTTAAACATTGTTATTGTTTTTTATAGGGGTGATTATAACATATATTTTAAGAATATTTTTTATATTATTTAATTTTCCACAACACTATTGTCACCCTTAAGCGTCGCCTTATTTGCCTTCATCGACGAGATGTCTTTTGTCGCTCCATGTTATTATTATATATAAAAAAATCTAATTTGTATTCATAAATATTTTTTTTTATATAATTGTATTTTGAAATTGACGTCTTTTGTTGGTAAATTCATGTAAAGAGATTAACAATTTTCTGTTCAACGTTATTTTCCCAGAATTTTTTTCATTATCATGACATATGCGACCATTACATTTTTGTTTGTGTTAAATTATATCCTGGTACAGGAATCGAATCTTTTACATGTTAGTATATACATACTTGGTCAGGACATACATATTCTAATCAACTTGGCAGAAGTCACTTCAAGAATTGCGAGATTTATTTTGGCATCGGTTTAGAGGGGTTAATTGATTCAGTGGTGTTAAAAATTAACGATATTTATTTAGTACGGAGATGGCAGCACAATCTCAACCAGGTGGTAAAAGGCGTTAAGTCTTAAGTGGATTGGACTACATAGTGCATGCTTTTCCCTGCTAAACAAGGGTATTTAGTGTCAATAAAACTTTAGTAAATACATTGTGTACTTTTTCATTTGTCTCACATCGATCATTTCGGCTGGGCTTTTGATCATGAAATATGATAAATAAAAATAAAAACACGTAAAATATAATAAAGATTCACTCATGTTTATATTTATTTGAATTTTAAAAAATCCATATTTAATTTTTTATAACTTATACAATACTCCTGTAATCATTGTATAAATAAATGTTTGATAATGTGGTACTGTATAGGATATTTATAAGATTGATAGAGTTGTGTATAAGAGATTAAATCTCATGCTTGGAGAGCAAATTAAAAAAAGTGTTTTTTTTTTTATTTGTATAATATTTAATTTTTAATTATTTATATAATAGAAATTATTTCTAATTCCAGAACTGGGAATTTCGAGAAGAGTGTTTGTGTTGAGAAAGTTGATTTTTTTTTAATGATCACTTTGATAATCGTTCTTTGCATAACTTTCAGTGGGTTCATTGCGTTATCGTCCCCCTCCCCACCCAATAATGCCATATTTCAGTAGTGGGTGGACAGTAGCGAAATGCACCCTTTTTAAGTTGTTTTCACCTAAAATGTTTCTAAACCTTATGAATATTTATGCATTTTCTCACTCTTTTGACTAATTCATTGATGTGGCTGTGCTATTTTAATTGTTGATCTGTATGATCTATAACACCGAGATATTTAATTCCTTTTTATTTTGTTTATGATTGAAAATAAGTGGTTGCAGTTAATTTTGTTGTGGACCGCGTGATGCTAATATCGTGTACAATAAACATCTCGACGCTCGCGCTCCCATGTTGGTTTTTTCAATACGGCGTTGAAAAATTCTGATAATACATGTTGGTAAGTGTAAACACCGAACCGTAGTCACGACAGTACACATCAATACCTCCGTTCTAGGCTTCTGGGTGTAATTAACTCGAGCGTGTGTTACAAGCGCGGTGCCCGGCATTGTCACACCGCCACGCTGGCGCTGGTGGTGGCTGGCGCTGGCGGTGGCTGGCTCTCCGCTCTGATAGTTCCGCCGCGGCCGGGTTAAACTCCATCCGGGTGAACTGCCGTAAAAACCGACCAATTCGCCCGTCGCACCAGAGAAAGTTACCGCGATGGATTTGTCCACCTCTGTAAATGAGGCGCGCTCATTATTTTAAACGTTAGTGGAGCAATTTTCACTTTCAACAGCCGTGTTGTATGCTTCCTCGCTTTTGTTATTTTCGTTTGGAATAACGTCAAACTAGGCAACGTGACGTTGGTCGAAGTTTATGCTGCGCGGGTTTGACTTTCGTTTTTTTTATAACTTGCAGACTGCGCGGTTGAGCAGTTACTTAATTTTTTTACCGAAGGCTTCGATGTTATCCGAGTGTTTTATAATTAAAATGGCAAAAACGTTATGTGTATCTAATACGTTCGATGAACCTACGTGTTTGGAAACATTTTTACTATAGTTTAGACTACCGAGACTTGCAATATTGACATAAAGCACAATAACTGATTCCTGAAAAACATTTTATTTTTCCAAAACATTATAAAAAAATCGCAATTTTAAAAAACAACTATAAACACAATTATTTAGATAATCGTACAAAAACCCATAGAATCAGCCTTTTTTTTTAAATCATTTTTTTTTTACAAGATAGAGCTAGTTATGATGGATTTTTCTCTTCTACATGAGTGACATAGACTCGTGTGTAGGACAGAAGTATCATTACATTTTACATTTACAGAGAATTATAATAATATGATAAAATGTACATATTCTTCATCATATGTACGTATAGTAAATTTAGTTATAATTAGTAATTAATAGGTACATGTATATAATAATAAGTAGGTAATAATAATAAGTAAGTAATATAGAATAATAAGTTAGTAATAGGTACATATATAACAAAATAAAAATTCATTATTTCTGAAGGTATTTTTTCACGTTTTTTTTAAATGCCTCATAATTTTCCTCAGTCCTCATTTCAACAGGCAATTCACTGAAACATTTCACACCTCTGAATGTGTAGTGATGCTGAGCAGTTGTGGTATGTATTTTAATTTACCAAGTGTTACATTTCTGCTACTTGACACTCTTTGGGTCAGCTTCGTTATCACTATGAAAACCTTTATATATTTGAAATATGCAATTTTGTTTGTAGATATTTTGTAAAAAGGGCCTTACAACACTACCTAATGTTTTCCACTCTGTGAAAATACCTAATTCTTCCTGGTGCTCTCAACTATAGGTTTAATCGTCAATTCACTTATTTCATTCATGTATAAGTAATAGTAAATAAGTTTTTTTATCCAGTAAGTTGTTTTGTAAAATAATTTGAATGTGTGAAGCACCCTAGAGGTCAATTCTTACGAAAACGGGGCTGTATAATTGTCAAAATATTATTGCTATTATTATTAAGTTAAACGCCTTACGATGTTAAATAATAAAATAAAATATTATATTATTAACAGAATCATAATGATCTTCGTTAAGGATAATTTTTAAATTAAACACGGTTATAACTCTACTTGAGTTTATATCTTCGACTGTCGACGACAGTTACTGATACTCTCGAAACTCGAGTAGTGTTAATAAACTCAAGCAGAGTTACAAATTACCCTTAGTGAACATAAAATATGGTTTTTGAATAATGAACACGAGAGATTACAATGCCTTAGTTATGTTGGGATTTCTCTGTTGCGATTTCCCGACGATCTTACGCTTCAAGAAACTCGTTTCATTATTTCTACAAAATGACTTAAAAAATGTTAACACGGCACAGTGTGGGTACCCGATATAATGAACACACATTTTTTGGGCCTATTTTTAGTCTGAAGATATATCAGTTCAACTGCGGGGTTAACTTTGTTTACCCTCGCAGCGAGTAATCATTAATTAACATCACCGTTAACTTCTGATGTTTATCTTTCAACAAATTGTAATTTGTTTTATTTTTCGAACGTCAGGTTTCACGTCACGGTTTCTGGTTTCTCGTGATGCGCCTGCGCCTGATAGACGTTTCTACGATTCTAATTGAAATACAGATCCCATTTACGGCTCTGCGCAAGGGCTTTCTAATGAGGGGATTTAGACATTGGCTCTAAGTAGAGCGCGAGAGTGATGGTGAACTAGGTGAGCGCTGTCAATCGGTCTCGCAAAACACCTTCAGTTAGTTTATTTGCTTCGTAAAAAATGTGCTTGAGTTGTATAATATAACTCTTACATTTTATTACTTCCTTTCTTTTAACCCGTGGAGTCTGCTTGCTTGTTTTCTTGACGAAAATTTTTGGGTTGATTTTTAACCCTTTTCCCGTGGTCCAATCGAGCTGAAACTTTGCAAGCAGACTCGTGGCGACGATCAAAAAGATCTCTCAAATTTTCGTTAAAAAAAAATAATTATTGTATAATTTTGGATTTTTAGAAATTTTAATGGTTTTTTCAAATTGGAATCATTACAAAAGTTTGATTACTACCAACGGCGCCGGCGGCCCGATAACGTCGCGGAATATTTAAAATTTGAATTACTCCGTCGGTAGGTATAATAGGTACTTACTTCACTACGAATTTTGAAAATTTATGACAATTGGTGCACAGATGACGGCACACTTTGGTTTTTTGCAAAAAAAATCAAATAATAAAGAGATATATTTAGAGATTTTTGACATAGATATTTGTCTAGACATGTTTCATTTTCAGTCAATCAATTATTACATGATGGTAAACTTAATTTACAAAGAAAGGGAGTAAAGTAAAAGCTTGGTTTTTATGGGTTAGTTTTTTGTAATCAAATCAGCAGTTCCCATTCCAAAAAAGTGAGTGCCGGGTCTTACGGGGATTGATGTGTGAACGTATGAGCTCTTATCGATTCAGGAATACGAGGTCACGCTACGAAAAGGCTGATCATTTATTTTAAAATAATTCAAATTTAATTAATAGCACACCGACGGGACTTATGCGTGACTGCCTGACGCCCTGATGCACAATTTTCCCCGTATCGAAAGCAAAGATATGTTACTAAAAAGATGATTTTTCTTGTTATCTCTTAAACTACTAGAAAACCCAAGTATTTCCTTTTGTATGTCTTCTAGTGATTCACAGCGTACTTCTCATATATTAGGTCCTTACATATGAAATTGACGTTTAGTATGGGAGGAACATAAAGTCGATTTTTTTTTATTATAATATATTTATTTAATCAAAGTATGTACCATTGCTATCTATGCACTTTTGCCATTTCATAGGTAGTTCATCGATCCCTTTACTAAAAAAACCATTCGGAAGGGAATCAATAAAATCTTTGAAGGCGGTTTGGACTGCCCCATCGGAGTTGAATTTTTTCCTTTGCAAGAAGTTATCCAAATTTCGAAAAAAATGGTAATCTGTTGGGGCAAGGTCCGGAGAGTACGGTGGATGTCTTAGACATTCCAATTGAAGCTCCTCTAATTTGGTAGCCGTCTGTTGTGCAGTGTGTGGTCTAGCGTTATCATGAAGCAGCAGTGGCCTAGAGCGATTAACCAGCCTCGGTTGTTTAGCAGCTAGCTTTTCCATCCATGGTTTGCAGTTGCTGACAATAGACATCTGCCGTAATCGTCTGGCCAGATTTAAGAAAGCTGTAGTGAACGACACCAGCACTAGTCCACCAAACGCTCACAAGTAACTTTTTTGGAGTCAATTTTCGCTTGGGGCATGGTTTGGCTGGTGCGGCAGGGTTCAGCCATTGCGATGAGCGCTTCCGATTATCGTACAGGATCCACTTTTCATCACAGGTAATGATTCAATTTAAAATCCCTTCATTATTGTGCCGGTTGAGTAATGCAACGCAGCAGTCAACGTGCACTCAATTCGTGAGGTACCCACCTTTCGAGCTTTTTCACCTTACCAATTTGCTTCAAGTGGATTAAAACAGTTTTATCACTAACACCGCAGCCTGCAGCTAACTCGGATGTGGTTTGCGATGGATCCGCTTCCACAATAGCCTTCAATTCTTCATTATCAACTTTGGTCTCCGGCCGTCCACGGGGCTTGTTCTGCAGGTCGAAATTTCCAGAACGAAAACGTTGGAACCAAAAACGCACTGTGTTTTCTTTTGCGGCACCGTCGCCATACACATCATTAATCCTTCGAGCCGTTTCTGCAGCACTGGTGCCACGGTGGAACTCGTACTCTTAAATAACGCGATATTTCAAGTTTTTCATTTTGTAAACTGAGTGACGCAAAGAAAAAAACAATTGAGGAAAAAAAAAATGAATTATAATTTTCAAAACACAAATACATGAGTAAATAGCTGTATAAAATTGGATTTGGAATTCCTAACCAAAGAGAAGATATTTGAGATCAAATTTGCCAGTACGGCAATATGCCAATTTCATATGTAAGGACCTAATAAAACAGTGTTGTGTTTACCCTCATTTTTTAAAACATAAAATTCATATTTATTACTATAACGTAATTGACATGATTATTTATAGAGCTTCAATGCGTCTGGCAATGATTTAATATAAGTATTTAGTACTGTCCCGTTAAAAAAATTATTGTAACGAAATTCTAAAAAAAGTTTACGCACTATGTCACTTGTCACAAAACTATCGAAGAATCGAGAACGGCCTGTAACCATCTAGGGTGATCTAAAACATTCAAAAAACGTCTACAAAGTTCCAGAAATGCCTATAAGTGACGATAATATTACTGTAAATACTAGAATATTCTAGGAGGTTTGACACCAGCATTTTCAGATATAAGTACAGATGGCCGCGGTGTGGACGAGTCGCGTTTGACCTGCCAAAACAGTGCAAAGTAGCCAGGGTTTCCAGTCAAAGCGATTAATCAAGCGAAGAGACCATAGTTCTTACTGAAGTGACGATTAAACCAGCGAGAATCGGATGGAATGTTCTAGTGAATGTTAAATACGTGTTACCCAGTGACAATTTATTGTTTATTTACAAGTGATATATTGCAAAATAATCTTATTTAAAGAATAGTGTTAACTTTAATAGTGCTTGGTGACTTTGTTCATTGAATAGTTAATTAAGACATTTAAGAATAAATTAAATACTATGTTTTAAACCACTTTATCGCTATATATTTGTCAACTAGTTTCGGTTGGACTTAACCTTCTTCAGGACAATTATAATATAGACTTATAATATAGACAGTCTATATTATAATTGTCCTGAAGAAGGTTGAGTCCAACTGAAACTAGTTGACAAATATATAGCGATAAAGTGGTTTAAAACATAGTATTTAATTTATTCTTAAATGTCTTATAATGTCAAGCCACAAAGTGTTTTCTTGCTTTGAAAAAAAAAGAATAGTTAATTAATCAGTTATTAATAAATCGCATTTTCAGCATTTTTATTTTCTCCTACCGTAGCCACGACACGTGAAATTATTAAAAAATTAGTTGGTTATTTTTACGTTTCACTTAATAATTTTTTTATACTGAAAGATTACTAGTATTTGTCGAATTGGACTTAAATAATTGATTTGTATGTATGTATATTTTATTATTATATTATGACTTTTAAAGGTTGTGCTATATCTTCTCTTTCTACATTATTATTTTTTTTTTGTTTTTAAATTTCTATATTGTTATGTCTTTCTTATGCTTCTTGCTTTTTACTATATATTATATTTATCTTTATTTGTTTGTATCTGTATTCTAAGTATTTTCTTCTCACTTTGTCATAACTATGTTTACATGTTTTATGTTTTTTTTTCTCTTTTCTAAACTATATACCTATTATGTTAATGTACACTTTACCTACCTATTATAAAAGCGCTATAGGGCGTTAATTAATAATAATAAATAATAATAAAATATATTTTTGTATCACCTGTTAATTGCCAAAATCCCCCAAACTCAAATGTCAGAATATCCAAACCTTCTTACCTACTATAGCGTACGTCTACAGGAAAAATCTCACGTTTAAAACATCAATGTAAGTCTGGCGGTCGCTGACTCTTAAGGGCCTTGTACACATTGGCCCAACCTCGGCAGAGCCAACGTCTCGGCCAACCTCGCAAAATGGCGGATAGCGATTACACATTAGCCAACGTATCGGCCAACCTCGCTTTGGCTAGAGCGACAGGGGCGTACTGGCACTCTTGGGGGCCCTCGGCGAGAACTAGTGAAGAGGCCCCTGCATTTTATGGAGATGTGCAATATCAAAATTTGCATTTCTTTATAAAGTTGAACTGTCATGAACTATCATCATTACAGTAACTTATGTAGATTACGAGAAATTTATTCGCTTTAATACAAGTCGAATAAAATGATAAAAGCCTTGCGAAAATTGGAAAAAGTTTTTTTTACAAGGTTTTTATCGTTTTATTTAAGTTTTACTGAAACAAATAAATTCTTCATAATCGATAAAAGTTACTGTAATGATAGTTCAACTTTTTGCAAAAAATAAGTCAGAAATATTGAAAAAAAAATGCAATCTTTGATACTGCATATCTCCATAACTATTGATATTAGGTCATGATTGTTTGAACATTTAACATAGGCAGGGATCTATCGGCCATCTTATAATTTTCACATACATTGTTCGAGCTGCTTAACGTGGGTCAGGGGGCTATGTGCAAGCAATTTCAAATACGTGGCTTCAAAGCCGTAGCTGCAAGTATATATCTATATCAAAGGTATAAGTTAAATATGTAATTGACAAATACTATGTGTACTGGAAATAATCACGCTATTTATTCAAGGATTAATATTAAGCTCTTTAAAACATTAATTTATCCTTTAGTACCTGCACTAAACCATTATTTTTTCTTAAGTTCATCGATAATGAAAATTAAATTGCCACTTCATCGATAATTAAATTCTTACTTAAATTAATACTTAATTATATTTATAAACAAAAGATTAGACATTAACTCCTGATTCAAAGTTAATCTAAGCCTATTTTTTATTTTGAAAAGATTTGCTCAAAAGTAACAAGGAAGAGTTATTTTCTGGTTTGTGTCTTCTGGCCGATGTTTCGGATCCCATTGCAGGGTCCATCATCAGGGCTGATGTGTATATGGCATAGTACCCCAGAAGACACAAACCAGAAGATTCTGAGTGGCCGTGGAAACCTAAGAACATTCTTAGGGATTGGTTTATATAAACTTATAAGCTATGTAAAGATTAGTAAAGAGCCCTGATTGAGATAATTCAGAAACAACATAAAAAGTGCACGCTAAACATCTAAAACCCCTTTTCTCACTAAATAGTGAACATAATTCTTTTCTTGCAATTCTAATTTATAATCCTCACTCTTTTCTACATCATGATTCAGCTTTGGCTTATCTTGTTCATTTTTGTCATTTTCATCCCATTCAGTCTTTATGAAAGTCTCATATTGGTCTACAAACTGCTTCAGCTCAATTACTAAATAACTTCTGTCAACTTTAGACAGTTTAGCAATACAACATAGAACTTCGCACGGCAAAATATCAACTTTTGTGATTTCTTGGAATTTTTTGGGGTCCAGCCAGGAACAGTCCATTAAAAGGTGGTACCAAAGTATAAACGGTAACCCGGGATTTATTTCTGAAGCTTTCGATGCTCTTAGATTAAAATCTTCTTCCACTGAATATAAAATTGTTGCGAACTTAGCGCTCGATGAAATGGCTATCAGAAAGCACATCGAATATGACGGAGAAAATTATTACGGGTACGTAGATATGGGTACCGATATCAACGATGATGATCTTGCGGTAGCAAAAGATGCTTTAGTGTTTTTTTTTGACTGCCATAAATTCGAATTTCAAACTCCCATTAGCATATTTTAAGTGGAAGGAACTAACGGTCAATAGCGTGCATCTTTGATAAATCGATGTTTAGAAAAAGTTCATGCAGCTGGTGTAGAAGTAGTTTCATTAACTTTTAATGGCTGTCCCGTTAACATATCAATGGCAAAAATTCTAGGATGCTCATTTGACTATGATAATTTAAAGCCAACTTTTAAGCATCCATCTACAAAACAAGAATTGTAATTTCTGTGGACGCATATCATATGTTAAAATTAATAATAAATTGTTTTGAGAGTAAAAAAGTTATCATAGAAAACGAAAATAATGAAATCAATTGGAATTTTCTGGAAAAGTAAACTCTCTTTAAGAAAAAGAAAACATGCATTTCGGTAACAAATTGCGGCGGCAACATATTAAATGTCATGATCAAAAATTAAATTAAAGTATGCAAGTCGATTATTTAGTAATAGTGTAGCGCCATGATTGCTTTAAGAAACCAATTTGTGTTGAAAATAAACATTAATTTTTTAATTTTTTAGATATAGCCAAAAATTATTATCATGCAAATTATCAACCGTTTTTTTTGGGCAACATATTAAATGTCATAATCAAAAATTAAATTAAAGTATGCAAGTCGATTATTTAGTAATAGTGTAGCGCCATGATTGCTTTAAGAAACCAATTGTGTTGAAAATAAACATAAATTTTTTTATTTTTTAGATATAGCCAAAAATTATTATCATGCAAATTATCAACCGTTTTTTTTGGATATTTAGATTTTTTGTATTTTACGTAAGTAGATTTGTTTTAAAAATAAAATTATGATTGTTTAAAAATAAAAATTAATGAAAAATTATAAATTATAAAAAAATACAAACATTAATGCCTTTTATGGCGGTCATAACGTATTTCTTCTAAATAACCCGTTATTCCGCTATTATATAATAAATGTATAAACATCACTATTAAAGATAACAAATATTATTGTATAAAATACATTAACGTACTAAATAGCTACGTAAATACTAACATAATAATTAATTTATTTGATGCACTAGGTAGTCTAGTGGTCATGACGTTTGGTGTGCAGATTTTTTGTTCAAGCCTTGTTTCAGAACGCTAGCAAGTTTTTTCATATCACAGGTACATATTATGTATTTATAATTCAATGATTTATATAACATTTAAATAAATTCCGCATCTACGTTTATAATAAGTAATTTCAACAGTACTTTCTCATTAAAAATAACACCGTTTTTTTTCTATAAAACATTAACATTCATTAAACAAATACAGTTTGACAGAGTACGGTCCTGTTTCATCGTTTACGCCTATTTCTCCCACCGTGCGACCCAAAACAGTGTTTTTTGTATCACTTTTTTTGGCGATGGATTACGTATGCTATTCGACTTTATACGTGTATACATATATATATCTATATTATAAATACGCTGATTTCACTTTGTATACAATAATTTTGCCACGGTTCCCGTTGTGATGTGTGGCGCAGCGGATAACGCGTCTTACTGCGGATCTGAAGATTCCAGGTTCGAATCCTAGCAGGATCGAATTTTTTTTTTCGGTCGAGAATATTTTGTTTGTTGAAATTTTAATTACGTTTTTATAGAAATACTGAATAAATACTTTATCTTCATTATATCTAAACTACCCGCAATTAAAAGTGGAAATTTGCCAGATACAATTAGCCGCGAAGCGGCTGACGTAATAACATATTACCAACAATAATAATAAAATCATTTTCTGCTAGTGGATACATTTTTTACGTAATTTTTTCCTTTTGTACGTAAATTTATTTAATTTTTTTAACGTAATTTTTTTTTCTTTTTTTCCCTAGAAATTTTTACATAATTTTTTTCCATTCTCTTTTTTACGTAATTTTTTTCTTTTCGTTTTTTGCCGTTTAGTACATTTTTCGTATAAATAATGGAGATATACTAATAAAAACATTGCCGTTTATCTGGAAAGTCTGCCTAGTAATTATTTAAAATATTTTTTATAAATCTAGTCTGTGCAATTATTTTTTAAAACAGTTTTATTCGTTTATCTCAGAATGTACTAAAACGTCACATAAGATTAATTATATATACAGCGACGAAATATTCTTATTATTCATATGTAGTATCTTTTATTCTTATATATGTAGTGCTTTGAACGCAATAGTTTCTAATAGAAATATGTATACTGAGGCAAAACTAGTGGTAAGTAATGGAATTCTGATACCGTCACTGATGTATGGAAGTGAAGCCTGGAGCTGGCAGAAGAGGAACGAAAGTAAATTGAATACAGTGAAGATGGGATCCGTCAGACATAGGTGTGGCAAATCCATTTATGATAGAGTAAAGAATGCAGATATTAGAAATGAATGTAAAGCTAAACTTAGCATAAATAATAGAATTAAAAAAGGATCGCTCAGATCGTTTGGGCATGTTGAGCGAATGAATGAGGAAAGAATCGTAAGAAAGATATATATGCTATGTATAGAAAGATATTATGTAGATGGCGCCAGAAAGACAGGACCGCGGAATACGTGGCATGACCAGTTTAACCAGATACTGAAAGATGGTCCCGTTAGAAGCCTCAACAACCGGCGAGCTTGTATGCGAAGATGTATGAATGTGGATGAGGCGAGAGTTGTATGTCAGGATAGAAGAGTATGGCGCTCTATCCTGTCTTTCTACCCCCAAGGGGGAAACGGCGTGATGGTAAGTAAGTAAGTAGTATTTTTTTTCTTTCTTTCCTTTTTTATATAAATAAATAAAATATCCTTAGTAAAAACATGTAAAAGTATTGTCATTTTTGACGGGTTACAGCTAGTTGAATATAATAAATATTTCTGAAAATATTATTTATCCATTTTGTACAATTTTTAAAGTAAAAACCTTTATAGCCGTATATATTTAAAATATAAAATAATTCATGTATATTATTTTCAATCGGTTTGACGAAACAAATAAAAAAAAATAGTAATTATTTTGGTTATGACTAAATAAAGTTGTTGAAATAAATTATGTGAATTATAAAACACATTCATTGTACACATAATTAATTTCTGTTCATACAACTAACTTTTCATTGCTCCACGATAGCTTAATGACTCATGCTTTCTTTGAAGTTTATTCAAAATACCGACAAACGATGGATATGAACCAAGTTTGGCCAAACCTTGCTGAGTTGCACAAAAAAACCCCTGTACACATTGGGCCAATGTCATTTTGGGTCATCTCAGCCAATGTGTATACGGTCCGGGAACCTCGGCAGAGCGTCAAACTTGCAAAATGGCGGACAGCGATTACACATTAGCCAACGTCGGTGTCGGCGAACCTCGCAATGATCGAAGCGCGTTGCGCGTTGCCGGCTGAGCCTAGGGTTGCCAACTATACTGTTAAAAACATTTTCATATTGTTTTTCACTACATTATACTTTTTACTGTTGAACAAAAATAAAGTATACAAAATACTGTTTTCAGCATCAAAATTATTCAGACTGAAACGCTCACAGAAATATTAGTATGGATGATTTATATTCAGAATTAACAAATTTCAAAGAAATTTATAAAGAAGTATCAGAAGACAAAGATTTTCTTGAAATGAGTACTGGCCAAAAGTGGAGCCATTTATTAGTAAACAACTCAGAAGAATTTAAAAATATTACTAAAATTGTCTCATATCTACTTTCTGTTCCCGCCACCTCAGCATTTACTGAAAGAATTTTTTCAGTAATGAATGCAAAGTGGCGGGAGGATAGAAATAGAGCAAATATTAATTTAATAAAAAATGATCTCTTCATTTATTTTAATTTTAGTTATAATTGTGGTGAGGCGTATGAAGTTTTTAAAAAGAGTGTAAATTAATAAGTTGTGCGAGAAGCTCTAAAAAATATGTATTTAATACATTAAATAAATAAAATACTGTTCATTTTTCTAAAATACTGTTTAATATTCTTCTCAGACTTAAATATACTTTATTTTTTGTAAAAAAAGTTGACAACCGTAAAAAAAGTTGACAACTTGAGCCACGCCTCTTTCTTTTGATGTGTGCTCGAAAAACCGACTACCAAGCCAAGTTTGGCAAACGTCTCTACGCACGGCCAAAACGCCCTGTACACATTGGGCCAACCTTACTTTGGGCCAACCTCGGCCAATGTGTACAGGCTCCTTTAGTCTATAAGTAAGGAAGTTATATGTTGTAGTCTTGCATTTGGGGTGTGATATATTTGATTCGTGTAACCGAGTATTTTAATCAGTTTAACCTGCCTATATCTATATATCTATCCATTAGTGAATACAGACGGATTACCCACAATATAAAGAGAACGTGCGCCCTACTATACACATGTTGCAGTATGCAGCACTTGTTTTATTGCGCTCAGCCAACAAAGTAAAGTAGATAACGTATGACAGGTCTGCGCTCAACTCCGTAGTGTTTCACCCAAGTTTCGAGACGAGTTTCATAACAAGTCTTATCCTTATACATGTACTCTATGAAATTGAAAAAAACTGTAAATTGCACTCAGCTAAATATTTAACCGAAGTGTTTTATTTAAGACGATTATCAAAATAGATAGAAAAAAAAACGTTGTTATCTCTAATTGATTTTAATTATATTTTATATTTTACTACTCGAATTTCGACAGCTCTCGAGAGATCGAGAGATCTGTCATCGACAAATGAAATACCTATTAAATTGACTTCAATTAATTATAGAAAAAAAATTACATGGATTAGGTGGATTACATATAATTAATTTATTAGATACTGATATTAGATTACTGTTTTTTTTTTAAATTTGATGTTTTCTTATTATTTTTTTATTTTTTTATTAACGCCCTATTGGGCCTTTATAAACAAACAGGTAAAATGTACATATATATAATGGATAGTTTAAAGAAAAAATAATAACATAAAAAAATAATAATGACATGAATTGGAAATCAAATATTTAAAATACAAATATATAAAGATAAAAAATATAATATAAAGTAAAAAATAAAAGCACCAGCTTAGAATGACATAATATAATAAAAATATTACATAACAGTTAGTTATGTCACTCAACTAATAATCAAAACAAATATAAATCAATTATTTAAGTCAAATTTGACAAATACTAGTAATCTTTCAATACATCTTTTAAAACTTGTTTGAATATTAAAAAATTGTTGGCAAAGACGTCAAGTTGCTCGTATCTATTTGATAGTCTAGGAAGCCTTTGCAGTGGGGAATCAAAGTCGTAGCTGGTAGCTGCAGTTTTCAAGGAAAAACCTGCATGACTTCAAGTTACGCGAGACGGAACACGCAATTATGTATAATCATAATACAAGAGATTTGAAATGAGAATCGTGTGTGTGTACAAATTTTAACATGGTAAAAATCATGTTGCACCACAAACTAGCTGCCATGACAATTAATGATATTCAGATTGTTAAATCATTTTCATAAGGACCCCTGTACAATGTACGCCAGACCGGATGCCGCGACACAGCCAATATTGAATATTAATTTAGAAATTCTAATTATTATGATTGACATCTAGCGCCATCCAGCGACGGGGGTGGGAATCAATTAGGGACATTAATCACCGACGTAATTAGGTAAGGACCGGAACAGAACAAGCCCAGAGTAAGGGTAGGTACCTACCTACCTTTGTGTAGTTTGAAAAATGTGTAAAAAACAAAGCCGGTACCTGGAATAAATGGACGTACAAAGGGTAGCCCGGTACCCCTACCCTTTCCGTTGTAATTTGGAATTTTTAATAAGGTTTTGTTGAATAGATAAATTAAAATTAGTTTGTTTAAGGTCTGGCTTGATACAGGTTTCTTTAAAAAAAAATTACGCTTAAATGTTTTACCCTTGTGTAGCAGAGACTTGAAGGAAAAATATTTTTTATCTCGAATATAAAATAAATTGTTTTTGTCATGCTACATAGTATGGAATGAGACTCTGAAAAATACACATTTCTATCAAACTTGTATTTTTCTAAATTTTCTATATATATATATATATATATATATGTGAACATGTGAACGCATGTGAACAATAGTGGTGATAGTTTAACAATACTATGGTTGATTGTATAGTATTGTAAATGTAGTAGTGTAGTGTTGGTCCTGACGAAGAGACGGGTACGTCTCGAAACCGGTAGACCGTAAATCTGGTAGTGGTCATTACTAAGTTTACTAACAATTAAATATTTTTTAGTGAATAAATGGTTAATTAATTTTCAGTGTTTTCATTAGCCTCCCGCAGCCACCGCAACGTGACAGTAACATGGCCTTCACCATGAGCTTCTGGATCTCTTTCATGGTGTTTCACAAAGCTTAATGAAAAAGGACGTACATCCTTACTTGCTTGTGTCAACGATGCATTGCTAAACAGTTGTGATGACCCTGGTAGATAGTGCGTCCTAATCAAACCAAGCAGACTGTATTTAATTGTCGAAATGATGTTAAATTATATTATAAAGCATTTTATTGTATTTTAATATAAATCGTCCTCCTGGCCACGGTAAGCATTGTGATGTGTCCGGGCTAGATAGAGGGTCTTCTCATCAAAAGTGTGGTTTTGTTAAATATAGAAATCCAATCTATCTCTTGGTCCGGCACCAGAGTGATGTATGAGGGGGTGGTCCAAACGTGTAAGGCGAAGTACAATATAATATAAATCTCAATATTAAATAAAATATTTTTCTTATACGTGAGCGCGCGACGATCTACATGGCGCGAAAGGGGTACGACTGCGAATTGCGTACTAACTACATAATGTACGCGGAATAAAATATTCTTCTATGAAATATTATAAATAATGTATTCTATACAATATTAATGCTCTGCCGTGCTAACTATACATTTAACTGAAAATAATTATTCTGTGAAAATTGCGCTTTTGAATGCAATATTGACTAAAAATATTAACTAACATCTTGGGTTCGCATACAAAATTGATAATACCTAATGCCCTTTGCATTTACTAAGTGTATAACCTGAATTACCACAGCTGTACCATCCTGTCTGTCAGGGACGAAACATAAAACACAAGTACTCCTCTAAAAATGTTACCTCTTACGCGACAAAAATACCCATTACAGTCGGGCTATGATTATGAACTATTTCCGCCTCATAATGGGAACTGGGACCGACACTCGAACCCTTTCTAGAAATAATAAATGCGATTAAATCTTGATTAAATATAATCTATACTATTCGTAATACGTCGTTGAATCAGCACATGATTCGTCTAATGGATGAAGGACCCCGTTGTGTATCGTAATAACTTCAAATTCTTTCAGCGTGGAAACAATTGCATAATAATACGTAATATCTAACGAGTCTAATAATCTATACATTTATGTTATAATAAAATACGTTCACCAGAAAGAATTCGTGTATTAGAAATAAAAAATTTCCGTTTGGAGACAAACCAGTAAAATCGTTGGAACTGCGCAAAGGGAAAAATTCATACATATTAAATAACACTGAAATTAATAATTATAGACACTTTGTATTAGCATATTCTTACCTTGAATGGTTCCATCTTAGACTTGCATGAACCTGTTCATGCTAATTCCGTGGGGAAATAATACATATATTTGCTATCTACGAAATACGATACTTTTGAAGCGGAACTTCTTTATAAATAAGTAGATAAGGTCTCGGGGATGGTTTGTTCGAAAGGATTCTACAACAGCCCGTGAGTTTATATGAAATAATAGTTTCTTTGAATGCTAAATTTTGGTTTTTTAAACCCTCAGCATCTCTGCCGAGGGGGGTTTAGACCCCGCGCCCGCCTAGACCCGGTGACCAACTTCCTAAGTGACTAAATGGCCCCCCTTGCTCCTCCGGAACTTACTGCATCCCGAGACTCTATCTCTTCTTTACGAGATGTGATCCTGCGACGCCCCTCTTTTAGGCTTATAATTGAGATGGCCGTACTCTTTTGGTACGAGTTTCTGATGATGTGTGTTGTCTTGAGGCGCTTTTCTTTTAGGCCGGTGTTTGAAGAATCATGTACTCTTTTGGTACGAATTGATGACGACATTAGCCTCCTTTGCGGGCATAGTCAGCGATGTTACAAATTATTGTGCAATCTCATTATGCCTTTTCAGAGCGGCGTCCCACGATTCTGCATCTTGCAACATTTACTTTGGACAAATGTTAGAGTGTTAGTAACATATTTATAATATCCCAGCTATTCCATATGAGTGAATGATTTTTATATTTATTCTGGCCCTGTCTTTCTTACAGAGGACGAAATAGAAGTTAACGTTTTCTATCAAGGTTTTACAGCATTCAAGCATGGAAATCCTTCCAAAGACAAAGGGAACCTTTTTGTTGGTTTAAGTAGTTTGCGCCAGATGAGGTTAGGTGGTCGGTTTATTGACGACCCCGAGCAACAAGGAGGACCCCGCCTTTAAGGGGCCCTGCAGGGGCTTGTGCGGGTTCCACGCCCAAGTGCCGGCAATCATCCACCCCTCAGCCAGCTAGGCTAACACAAACCAGATATCCCCAATCTTTAGTTAGATCTCCCCATTCTGTCCTTTACTCGTCATTCTGAAGCCACTTATTAAGCTGAATATACCGAGGTACTCGATTCATAAAGAGTTAGTTGTAGACCGAGTGTAATGATTGCGCAATACCTACGCAATACAGTAATTATTATAATGCTACTAAGTAATTCATATAGAACTCCGTGTATTCAATTTTCAGCATAAACGGTATGAAATTCGCTTTGCATAAAAATACATCCGTTTGGAAGGAATTCTCGTACGATTTGAACCAATATCACACAAGCAATCGTGATATTTAATTACACATAATTATTCCGAACTCAAATATTCCCAAAATAAATACATTTCGAAAGTGAAAATAATTAACCGTAATAGATAATATAAATGTGTTCCTTAGCTGTTACACAGTGGCGGTATGATCCTCTCTGGTACTGATGAATGGTAGATTCCTCCATACGTCCGGGCAGCAATTCCGTCCGCAAATTCTGTTCTCCAAATGAAGTCTCTGGCAGTAGTCTATCGGGCAGCGCTTTCGCTCGCAGGTCTGGTCTCGAACTGAAGGGGCTGAGTATATCGTGTTCGCTCCTTTTATAGTAACGATTGCACAATACCTCCGAAATCCACGCCAGTGCAGTGACTCATCCTATGCGCGTTGACTTCACCGCCGGAGCCCGCCATTGGCCGGATTCAGTCATCAGGATGGTCGCCACCGGCTCAACCCGTCGAAGGCAAAGCGCGCCTGTGATTGGTCCGTTTCGTTAAAATAATAGTAAAGCACCCGCTACACGCGAGACTTGCTGTTCCGATTCTGAAATAATAAAGGCTCGTTCTCACCTACTCACAAGGTCGAGTCTATTAGGATTGGCAAACAATATTAATTTAACGCAGAATTATATCTATGGTATAATAAAGATCTAAGAAATATTAGTTGTATAGCTGAATATTCAATATTTTGTTAGCCTCTTGTAATACATAGAATCTTGAGAAGAAATATATCAGGCTTTTAGTTTTAAACGATTCAAACCCGAAGAAATATATTATTGATGTCCATACTTGGCTATTTTTGAATATTATTATTTTAAGATTTTCTAAATTTATTAAATCTATCTCTATGTCGACCATCACACAGTACATTGAAACCGTAATTCACCCAAGGAAAGCGACTGATTTTGCGACCGTCGATGTGTAGGAAACCTCTAGACTGGCGATTGAGCATTATGAATGACGCAATCCAGGCCAATGTAATTATTGCAAAGTCGGTAACTGTTCGGCGAGTAAACAATTTTCCCTGAAAGCGGATTTACGAGAAGTGTACGCCTGGCTAACAAGTATGCGCAATACCTTATGCAATCGCTCGAGAAGATTTTAATTTTCAGAAAATAATTACAACTACGGAAAATGAAAATGAATGAAGACGGTGGAAAAGATTGCTTATCCTTACTACAGCAGTTTGTGAATTCGTTTTGAAAACCGTTTATCACGCCATAATTGATTTGAAAAAAAAGTAACCCATAAAAACCAAGTTTTTACAATACTCCCTTTCTCATTTTCGGGTTTCGTGTCTACCATATGCGTCGGAATCTCCATACAACTTGTATGAAAAAAACATTAAAATTTTAAAAAATCCAAAATTATACCATGATTATTATTATTTTTTAACGAAAATTTGATCGTCGCCACGAGTCTACTTACAAAGTTTCAGTTCGATTGGATCACGGGAAAAGGGTTAAAAATCGATCCAAAGTTTTTTCGTCAAGCAAGCAGACGCCACGAGTTCATATAAAGGGAGTAATAATTCCAAACAGATAATATGGTCACGGAATTGCGGCAGTGGGGGACAGATAAAACGCATCTCACACAAAAAGTCACCGAACACGAACTTAACTGGATCAGCATTGATTATTGTATTTTGGACTTATTTTGCACTAATCACTCGTGCACTTAACGCCCGGTAGATACTCTTGCAATGAATTTCGCTGGCCATACTGAACTGCCGTTTATCGGATCGCCTAACTGTCACAATAAAACGGTTATCGCCGCGAGTCTCGTATTTATATGTACTCTCGATTTTCCAGAAGTTTCTGATTTATTCTCATGTATTCTAGACGCTACCAGCACTTTCCCTTTCATTGTACATAATTTGAGTGCTAGGAAAGTAGTACTCGAATATGCGCAATTTTGTTTTCTAGTCTCTTCACAATATCGACAAGATGGCATGAATATGTAAGGTTACTGAACTATTAGGTGTTAAAATAAGCAGTGTCCCTTTGTAATTTTAAAATGCACCCTAAAAGTAAAATAAATTGGTAAAGGTTCAAAATTAATTTATCTGTTTTCTGCTCGGCATGTTTGCTTTTACGTTGCATTTATTATTTTATTTGATTACAGGCCTTCAAAACAAAATTTCAAGTAGACAAAATCACACCTCCTTCTCTTTGAATGACCAATTCTTCGAATCAAGACTCGACGTTTTTTATCGCAGAGGCATTAAAAAACTTATGGAACGTTGAAAAATAGTTGTAAATAAAAAGGGAGAATATGTTATGGCCTCTTTACGAAAAAAATATGTTATATCCCAATACATTCGCAGGAAAATAATTGGAAAAAATCACGACACGAATATCGTATAAAGAGGTAGCAAGTTACAAAAGCCTTTGAGTTATATATAATATAATATAAAATGAATAATTTAACACACCCAAACATTAAAGTAAAGAGGAAACCCAAGATAGAAATATACAAACTGTATTTAAATGACAAAGGCAAATGTAGCCTAGTACCAAGAATTATCTTCTGCGAAGAAGAACAGAGAGAAGGACGAGAATAATGTTCTTAAAAATAATACTGTTGATAAAAACCAAAATTACAACTCCCCTAAGCCGCCTTACCTTCGTAATCGCCTACTATTTGCTTGTTTACCAGGATACAAAAATGAACACTACCTACATATTTTAAGACCCCATTACACCTGGCGGATTTTCAATGTAAATGTTATATTTAACTTTAATGTGTAGGTAAATGTAATAATGAAAAATATTAATATCTAAAGAATTTCGCTTTGAATTTTCTTAAATCTATGGTCTAAATCTAAATAAAATATATGGTCTTTGTTTGAAAATATACGAGATTAGTGTATCAAAGATAACTCTATTGCATGAAAATTAAAATAGTGTTTAGTGGTTATAATTCTTTTGATATATATTTGTTCATATTTTTTTAGGAAATGCTTCAAGAGTAAATGGATCTATCATAATAAAATTGATTAAAAGCCTGTTTAGCTATGGGTTTTGCAAAATTATTCAATAAGTTTACGTTAAATTTAACGAAATCTAGAGCAAATATGAAAATCGTGTACCAGGGCCTCTTAAACCTCTATATTTTTGATAATGCCAATCAGTTTCGGAACCACCGTTCATTCTTTAGACTAATCTTTAAAAATTGGAGACTAAATCATCTTCACATATATAAAACTAAAGATTACAAAATTTGTATATTTTTATTTATTTATTTATTTGTACAGCAGATATATTACAATGATTTTTATAAAATAAATTATATAAGTTATGACATGCTAAACTTTCCATTATACTCTCCGTAGTAAGCCAATAGCTCGAATTTGTAGGATTATTTACAAGCCAAATTAAAAGCAGAAGTTTTTATTATATAGAAACCGTTTGAAACATGTAGTATATACGTAAATCGTGTATCACGGGGCCTTTGAGTTAATGTTTAATCTATTGTGAAAATAGATTAAACATTAACTATACGTCATCTGCTAAATTGTTCTTAAGTGTAGAAAAATCGATTGGTAACGAAAGCGCGATCTTGATGTCACTCCCGACGAGTTTTTTTACCTGGAATAGGATTAGGGCATGGATTACCGGTATTTACCGGTTAGTATGGCTAAATTCCTTTCTCGAATTCCCGGTCAATAAATTTTTAGGTAACTGCTATTTCGGTAAATTTACTTTTTACTTTTCAATGTATTATGTATTCTTAAATTAAGATATTTGAAGAAAGCAGGATCGTTGAGCACTTTTTGATATGGTTCGTTCATTCGAAATTCGCGGAATTTTCTCCGTCTTTTCTTGAAAGTGCGTTGAGGATCCGAGACTAACCATTGCAAAATTAACTTATCAAGCTAACGCTACTTAATCGATTATTATTAATTCCTTGGCAGCTATTCTGTGTCTAGATAAATAGTTTTATGAAACACAAAACATTGTCCCCTTAACACTTCGATACTGCAATTTTATCAATTATTTATTAAAATAGGATAAACTTATCCACGGGTAGGTGATTTTTAAATAATCGGTATATTTTATTACTGTACTAGCCATAAACTCGTGAAAAATCAAGAAACGTTATAAAAATTAATAACAACCCTTACGTGTAACATAAGCCGCGCGCTGATTGACGTGTCCAACTCGGGCTTCCGGACCTTGTTAGCGGCTATATAGTCATCAACAGTGCTGTTGTTGTAATTCCAGCCTAATAACAGCGAGTTACGGACAGACAGAAATTCAAAATTAGGATAGTTGATTGCTTAGGATATTCTTAGGCTATGCTTAGGATTGATTAAGATAGTCATTATTTAAAAAAAATTAAGTTGTCAAGTAAAAAAATGTAAATCATTATGACTAATACACTTTATTAAAATATAAAATAAATAAAAATTGTTGTGGAAAGTGATCGTGTTGATACTATTAAAAATTTAATTTAAGGAGTGTTCACATCACGCCGTACCTGCTTGTCTCATGGTTTACCATCCCCCTATATCCCCAGAGCTGTATCATCTAAAGTGTCTTTAAATATTGAATCGGAGTACAGGTTAAATAGCAGAGGCGATAAGATACATCGTGGTTTTACACCACGCATAATTTAGATATCTTCACTAAGTTTATCCTCTAATTTAAAATTCATGATATCTTGTGGCCACTAACTTAACTTACAGCGTAATATAAAAGATTTCTACAGAACATTAAAAAAAATTTAATAGTATTTTTGATGTTTATAGCGTTGATTTTGTGGTTAGACATAATTATTAATTTGAATTAAACAACACTGTAAATTAACCACTTATGACACAGGACGGATGAAGATACAGTGGTATCGAAACCGGTAGACGTAGAGTTACTAGTTAAGTGGTTAATACAGTGTTGTTTAATTTAAATTAATAAATTGTCATGGGATCATGGCGATTGGAGATACATCAAACATTTGAAATTAATTAATGATTAATTAATTAACAAAAATCACTGGTCACGAATTTAATAAATTGAAGCACTGATTTTTAATTAACGCAATTTCAAGCTTGCCATCACTTATCACTCGTCTGTGTAACATTTAATACTCACCTTTCCAAAATGTACGCACGTCTGTTGAACACTTTATTCATTATTAAGCGCTCGATAGGTACTCTCTTAATTTATCGTCGCTGGTCGCACTGAATCGCCACTTCGCTTTTTGTCTCTGGTTTCGATTTATCTGTATAATCGATAAACATTCACCACAAAAACTGTTGTTCCGTGCGCGCGATTTTATTTTTATGTATTAATATTTTCTTTTATAAATTGTTTTCATAACCCACCCCAGAGACAGGGAAGTGGTTAGTGCAGATTCCTCGCCGCGTCGCACGAGTGCTTTTGCATCGTCAGCGGCATAGTGACGAAACTGCTTTAGCATTAAAACAATGCCAAACTGGATGGCGAAAGTGTAGGGCCGATACGGAAGCTTTTGGATCTGCGGTGGATCCTTTCACTGTTCCGTGCGCGCTTTTCGCGTATATTATAGCCGCTCGAGTTTCAGAAACTTCTGGCGTATTTTGGTGCATATTGGTTATTCCAGAATATTCTAGTCCTCCCTGCAACCTTCGATTGTGCGTCATTATTTATATCAACTCGTGGCGTCTGCTTGTCTTCTTGTCTGACGAAAAAACTTTGGATCCATTTTAAACCCCTTTCCCATGATCCAATCGAGCTGAAACTTTGCAAGAAGACTCGTGACGACGACCAAGAAGATCTATCAAATTTTCGTTAAAAAAATTAATAAATTTTTGGATTTTTCAAATTTTTAATGGTTTTTTCGTACAAATTATTAAGTCGTATGAAAATATTTCAACGCGTCTGGTAGACGCGTTGTTATATATATTATAGTTTAATTTTGGATTTTTGGAAATTTTTATTACTCCCTTTCGTAGCGTCGCCCGACCGAAGCCCAACGCGTGGGTTAAGCGAAAAAAATATGTTTCAACTAGTAAATGAGAAAGGGAGTATAATAAAAACTTTGTTTTTATGGGTTAATTTTTTTCCGATTTTCAGATTAAAGGGACAATATGGTACATATAAAAAATGTATCTAATTACCGCCCAGGTTGTTTACTCGTCAAATTTAAAACGTTTTCTCAGCTTCGAATAAGTGTCAATATATTTCCCTTAATGAGAAGGGCGAGGAGGTAATCCTTTAAAATTACTTTAGAAGAAAAATTCCTCCGAGAGCCCTTATTCTTAATTGCTCGGCCATTCCTAGTCCCACTCTGTAACCCTGCCCGGACGCAGACTGTCCCGAGCGCTGCAAATAATTGACATTTATTCACTATTTAAGTTTGCGTTTCTTGTACTTTGAATTTTCCAGCTAGTATTTTAAATTATCTTTTTTGATTGGTATACATTATTTTACGTCAAATCAATATTTTTTTTTATATATATTTTTTAATTTATAACATTAAAAATAAGCCAAAGTGCACAGCAGTTTTACGGCATGGTTGCCTTCAATATTTGACAGTAATTTTTATTTTACAATGAAGATAGTAGCGAAGGGAAAAACTTCATTTCAAAATGAAGACTACAACACACACACATTCACCAGTTTGAAGACTACAAAGTGTACACTACAATTGTAGTAAAAACTACTTGAAGTGAAGTAATTGTAGTACTACGAAATGAAGTGAAGTAAATGAAGTGAAGTAATTGTAATAATAATGAAGTGAAGTAATGAAATGAAGTAATAGTGAAGTAAATTTTGAAATGAAGTGAAATAATTGTAATATTAATGAAGTGAAGTAATGAAATGAAGTAAGTGAGAGTGAGAGTCAACGACAAAAATATTTAAATAAATCTTCCCAAAAATTTCTTCATAGCTCCCAAAATTTTTCAAACCGTGGGGGGGGGGGGGGGGTTGTTACAGATTCCAAAAATTTATTCATATATCTACATCAACTTTCCAAAAAATACACTATTTTAAATGTGTTTCTCATACTTTCGATAACTTTGAAATGTATGTACTTTGTAGTGTTCGCTTTTAAATGAAGTGTACTATTTGAAGTTTATACTTTCAATAACTTTGGTGTTTGTAGTTTGTAGTGTGCACTACACATCAAAATGTGCGAAGTGTGCACTTCAATGTAGTGTAGTACTACATTGTAGTAGTGAATACAGAGCGGACCCATCACTAGAAGATAGTAGGTCATTATCGAGTGTTGCATGTTTTTTTACAAGTGATACATGATATGTAATTATAAATTACTGTAAGATTAGGTACATAGCTTTAATATATATTTTGTTTAAAAAAATGTAATAATTATAGTATAATTTTAGATTTTTCGAAATTTTAACGATTTATATATTGTTTAATATTCGAGCCCGACGCGTGGAGTAGGCGAGAAACCTGTTTCAATGAGAAAGGGAGTATAATAAAAACTTGGTTTTTATGGTCTTATTTTAGTTTTTCTTTATATACGTAACATAAAACACGTTTTAAAGTAAATAATAAATAGTAGATAAAAACATATTTAAGAGAAATGATCAATATATACAGGGTATACTAAAGCTAGCAACTTGGTCGGTAGATTTCTCCGAATGTTGTGAGTCTAAAATATTGAAGCAACCATGACCTAATTATCAATAGTTATGGTCTTATGCAATATCAAAAAGTGCATTATTTTAAAAATATTTCTGAGTTATTTTTTACAAAACGTTGAAGTATCATTACACTATCTTATATCGAATACGAAAAATTCATTCGTTTCAATAACCTTTAAATATAATGATAACAATTTCCGTCGCCTACGCTACCAAGACGCTACGCTACGCAAGATTGTAACTACTGTTCTCACAGGCAACTCGCGGCTGAAATATATATTAAAAGTACGTCAATTCAAATAATACGGTACGTCATAGCTTGAGATAATAATAATTAACTTATAAGTATGTAGTAGTTTAAACCAAGTGAATTTTTGTGTTTAACAAAGAATAAACACATTGTAATAACTGACTACAATAGTATAATAAATAACCAACTTACCACTGGGCCTTGTTTCGTTACCACAACGCGTTACACTCTGCAACTGCAACAATAATAATAGTATGTTTTTGTTAATCGTGATACGCTAACAAACACCGTCAAAGTGGATTCTTTAATAGGCTTAAATTTGATGTGTTTTAAATTGTACCGTAAATTTGTTAATATTGATGTTTATCACACAATTTCAAATGTTATAAAGTTTTATTAGTTTATTTACATTTAAACCACTATATTTTAGGCAATACCAACCACAGTTTCCTCTCACGGTAAACTATAAACTAAATAACAAAATATGTAGAATTATAATATTACTTCGCAATATATTTTTGTGTTTATTACCGTCGTGTGAAATTATTTTCAATAATCTTTTTTTGTCTGTTTTTTTGACCAAGTGAATTTTTATAATAAGTGAATTATTGTGTTTAATTGAATAAAAAAAAGATTAATCACAAAGTAATAGCTGATGACAATAGTTATATCTTTTATTCTAACATTAATTTATACAACATTTTGCTGAAATGCAAATAAATTGACACACATAAAAATAAAAGATTATATTACCGGTTTCGATTAATTATTTATTTATTTATTAATCAACACCCTAGTTGGCTTTTATAGTACAAGAAAATTAAAAGGATTTTTATATAACTAACATAAAACACATAAGTATAGTTAATAATCGTTAGTGTTTAATTTGTTCGAAGTCATTAAATATATGTAATCTTATTTTTAAAATTTTTTAATTTATATAAAATAACTTTGTAAACACCACCTTTTTATTGAAAAAAATTCAGCATGTTTTGAAGCCAATGGCTCCTTCGTCAGGAATATATTTATTTGAAGAAGAACTTATTTTTTTAAATTAAATAAAATAATTACGTATAAATGTTCAATAAAATTTGGAGGGCTCTCGTTAAGCTTGTAGTTTGAAAAAGTAAATGATCGGGGATTTGAGCCTCGTCCCAGGAGACCACCAAATTACACCAATTGGGTAGATTCCGATAGAAGTAGACCAAATGAGTCCCATTGGATAGATTACGATAGAAATACTGTACAGGGTGAAACATATGTGGTCTATAATATTTTACAGATAGATTCCTGCCTAAATAATGAATCTAAAATATTACATCAGCAGTTTCTTTACATATTTATGACTTATCTTCTGCAAAATGTTTGACATTAAAATAACTTATATGGATTTAATTCGTTCACTTTAATATAAGTTAAATAAAATTATTAAACTTCTTTAGAACATTTTTGTATCAAATTTTTGCAATCTTTTAACCGGTCGGGTGCCGGAGCGCAGATCTGCGATCCCTAGATACGTATTCGATTTCGGCCTATTTTACCTGCGTTTATGGGTTTTCAAAGCTTATCATTGGTTGTATCTCAAATGTTTGAATAAATGAAAAAGTTTGTCATTAACCTCATTTGCCGCGCAAACCGGACAAAACATCATTCCAAATGTCGTCTTCGAACCGCGCATTAATTGAGTTATTTATCTGTTAAAAATAGTGTTTATTTAAAATAAAGAAATGTTAAAATTAAGTATTTTTATATCATTTTATATATTAGAATGAAAATATTGAAATACAATATCTTTAATGTTATTATTTCCAAGATGTGCGTACATTTCTGACAGTAAATTTCGTTACTTATTTTCATAATTCATGAATAAGTAATTATTGTATAGGTAATTTTTGAAATATAAATAATTATTGAAGTCTGTATATTAAGAAACCAAAAAATGCAACTTTTTAGCGATCATTTTTGACTTTTACATGAATATAACCATCACAAAAAAGTGTCTAAAAAACAGAAATCGTGCGTCAAATTGCGCGGCAGATAGGGTACATTCCGCGTTACGTACGGCCGGCATATGACTGGTTAATAATTTTATTCTGTCTATTTTTATTTAAATAAAAATAAAATCAATTTGACCAAGTGATAAAACACCAGGCGAGTCAACAAATAATTGGTTGTTCGAGGCTCATCCGGGAGACTACTTGATTAGACCAACTTACGTCACACAAGCGCATAACTTTGATCGAGAACAATATAAAAAATATAAGATTTCCCACAGAATAAATGTGGAGTATAAAATCAAAGGCCGCAATATCTAAAAAATAAAATAATATTTTGAATGCAACCACCGAGGATTACTAATTTAAAATGTACTGAATTCTAGATTTTATTTATATACCCCTTCCAAAATCATATTTCTTATATATCTATAGGCTTTGTTATAACTTATGTAAAACTACAAGATCTTGAATTCAGTACATTGTAAATTAGTAATCCTCGATGACTGCAATCTATTTTTTTGGATATTGCTGCCTTTGCTTTTATACCCCACTTATATAGATACACCATAATATATATATAGACATGAATTAACATAAATTTCTTGATACACAATCCGGTGACACGGTTTAGATACGTGTTTTAAAAAATGATTGAAAGCTCGACGAAAATTTAATTAAATTAAAAAATCAACTTCATTGTAAAAAAATATATTTTGTTTAGTAAAGAATTTAATTATGCAAGAATAAATACTTTAACTGCACTGTTAATGTATCTTAAACATACTCAAGGAGGGACATTCTTCTGCTCTGACCCAACCCCCTTTCCTAAGGAACAGGTTTAATTCTTCTCTGTAAATTTAATTACTCTGTGAATATTTCTTTCATATATCATTTATATTTTGTTTTTAAACCAAACTTGTATTGAATGTTGTGGTTTTATATAACCAATTGAGTTTATTTATTTAACTAACAGGTTTCGCAACCATGACTAAATTTTTCAGATAAATAAATATTTTCGTATTTAAAATATAGTTCTCCCTCCATCAAAATTTCAGATTAGTTCCTTAATAGTCTTACTAATCTCGAAATTAATTTTAAGGCACATTTGAATATAAAAATAATGAAAAATAGATTACAAAGAAGCTGTGGATTAAGAGATGAGATTAATCTCGGGACCGAAATAAATGACAGATTAGTGAAAAAATAAATGCAATTAGAACATTCGCAAATGGTAGATTTCATCCAAAGCGGAAAAACATAATTTGAATCCGGAAAATGGAAGACTGGGTAATCTTCTGCTTAATTTCGGGACGTTCTCGAACTTCATCTGTTTTTAATCTCTTGACTTAATCCCGAATCAAAGGAAGATAGGTACGTAAGCAGCTACCAGCTTCCTAAGCCCCTTTTTACGATGAACCTTTACAAGAATTTTGGGGTTGTTCGGGGTGAGAAGGTACTCGGCTGGCAGCGTTGGAGGTAAATTGAACGATATTTGATATTTTAAGTATCGTGTACCTAACTAAATTAACGTATATACTTTAAAGCAAATTAAATAAATTAAATATAAAAATATACAGAAAAAACATAAGATACCGATACAATTTCGAAATATCAGTCAATAATGATTAATTTGCGCCCTCGTACAGTAATCAGTCCGCCCTCTACCTCCGCGGGTAAAGGTCGTCCTCCTGATGACGTTGAATAATCGTTCAACGAAACGTCGAGAATCGTTTCTCGGAAAAACATACGGTTCTTATAAAATATACCAACTATTTACTGTTATGAAAATTGTAAAAAATGTTCAAATTATGAGTTTTACCACTAAATAACTTTAAATAGACACGAACTATTCACTTACCGATTTTTTACCTAGAATGGAGATGGAAAAAATATAAATGTTTATATTCATTACTCATTTTGATCAATATTGCGGTTAAAATTGAGTTTTACCTCTAAAGGGACGATATGTCAGTGGCGTGCGCTGGCCTGGACTTGTCAACACAGCCTACGATAGGTTTCTCTGCCGCGAGAGGTTGTATTTATCTCCGCTAGAAGAGCTTTGCCGGGAAACAAACATTATATACTTTTTATAAAAAGAATACCTTCGGGAAATATTTTGTATTCTTGCAAATTACTATTTATACAACAATTTCAGAGAAGTTCTTTAAGTTGTTAAGTAAAATGTTAAAAATATTATAAAATAATATTCCATCACTTTTATACGGTAATGTATTCCACATGTTTGCGCTATGTGGTTGAAAAAATATTTGCAACACGTCAGTAAAAACACAGATGCTTATTCAGAACACCGATAGATAGATATAAAAATTGCACTTCGTTCGTGTGGGATGGATTTATGAAAAATTATACGCTTCTTTATTTTTTTTTCTGCTAAACGTTTTACGTTAACAGCTTAAGTAAATGGTCGCTTGAGCATGTAATATATGCTCATCATAGACAAATTTCAATTTTGAAATATAATTTTATCTATGATGAAAACAAAATTGTATATAAATGGGGTTGACCCTGGAACCCGCGCACTCATTGTGAATTTTTTTTATCTAGAACTCATTCCTAAAAAATTGTATTTCTTTATTTACGACAGTGTTTATTTTGTTCTGAATATTATTTATAATTTATTTTATTATAAAGACATTATTTATTACTATTTAATCATTAGAAGTTTATTGTGTAGTCATGTCTAATTCAAAAATTTAAAAAAATATTTATACTTTCCACTGTAATGTAACTCTGGGACCATCTAACAACAGGGTCAGTGATGACCTTTTGATGATGATGATGTTTAAAAATATGCATAAAAGTAAAATTTACATTGACATGAGAACTTTGAGTTGTAAGAGACTTTTACTTATGTACATATACGTGTAATTGGAAATACATATATATGTACATGGAAACACATGGAAAATCTTTAGTCGATAGAGCGAGGAATGTACTAATTAGCAGTGAATGTAATGCTGGCTGTAGTGTGGACACAGAATAAAGAAAAGAGTGCTGAGATGGTTGGTCATGTAGAACGTATGAGCGAGGAGAGGATGATTAAGAAAAAATGAAAAGATGGACCTGTTAATTCCTCAACAACCTAAGGGCATGCATGAGAAGATGTATGAATGTAGCCGAAATAAAAATGGTGTGCCAAGATAAAATAATGTGATATTCTATCTGCTCTGCCTATCCCTGCGGGGAAACAGCGTGATGGTGAGTTAGTTATTTGTTTCGCATAAATTATAGAAACGCGGGGCTTTTAGATTGTATGAAGTGCACGCCCCTGCGATGTGTAGATTATTTTATATGCCCTAGAATATATTTATAGTATCTTTTTGGCGGTCCACGGAATGGCGGCGGTAGCAACACGCGTAGATCAGCCAGTTCGGGTTTGCTGGCCCGGGGTTCAAGCCCCATCTCCGGTTTAATTTGATTTTTTTAGCCGTGAATCAAAACGAAATTAAGGACGTTATACGAAGTTACAGGTGAACAGACAGGCAGACGGACAGACAACGAATTTATCATGTTTGATAAATAAATAAAAATACAAGATATATTTTGAAATAATATTTTAAACTCGTTACTTTAAATGTAATGTACACGCAATAAAATTGTTGAAACATTTGTATTATTTATAGATTTATTTCCGTCTAACGAATTTTCGTAACAACGATTTTTTTCAGAGCAACAGATACTTCGCGCTACACTATAAGACAGAAGGGTGGAAATAGGCACTAAACGTTAATAGAGAGCGAGGAAGGACGGTGATATAAGTTTTATGCATCGTAAATTAAACAGCGAAGTCACAAAACTTCGCTGCGGAATTTATTGTTTTGCTTAATGTTGTGTGCTTTCATTCGCTGTGTATTTACGGCGGGTAGTTTACTCCATTACACGCTTTAAAGATTTTTAAATTGTCGGTAAAGCCTTGTCTTGTGATACGCGCGGCGAATTTCAAATAAGGCATGCTTTTATATTTTTGTTTATCCATTTATTTTGTCACGAACGAATTAGTTCGCGCACGCGCCCGCCAGAGGGTAGTCGTGAATAGTCGGTAATGGATTCGTCGTAAAAATGCGACAGCGCTATCTCGAGCGAAGCAGTTTGGTTGCCACAAACTTTTATAGCACGGAGAAAGGCACCATGACCAGCGAGGCAACTCCAGAAACTGTGCGAGGAAAGGATGGGACTGCAATGGACGGAGGCCGCAAAATCAGCGCAAGACAGGGACGAATGGAGGCGCCTTTTCGATGCAATGGGTCCCCGACCCGAATAGGACAAAAGGAAGAAGATGAGATGAAATTAAATGATATGATTTAAGAGCATTTGGTCATCTGGAATCATCATTTTTATCAATGAGGGACAATGAGGGCAGGCCCACCGCTTACCCAGGACCGTTTTATAAGCAAAAGCTCCTATATCGGTCCTACTCAATCGCCGTCAGGTTGGCATTTTTTAATGTTAAAGGCAGCCGTGCAACTCAGCACTGCAAAGCAAAATTGGGCCGCACGGCCGCCATCCAAAATTTTGCCCTCATTGTCCCGTCAGTTCACTTCTTTATTATTTATCAATATACATAAACCACCAAAATATTTTAACACAGTAAATATAAAGACACAAAGGATACACAGGATGTAAGGAGCAAACAGGTCGGGACATTTGAGGGTATAGGAAAAGAAAACTCCCTTTGGGTTAAACAGACAGCACAAAAATAAGTACATAGAAATATGGACTTACGCACACGCACCACGGACATCATTTTTATCAATTTTATATAATAATGAAGAAGAGATGATTGTTCTAGTTCTTGAAATAAACAAAAGCAAGACGAGAGGTTAACAAGAGTGCCACAGCTTTTGCACTCGGGTCTTCGGAAATCAAACTGAGGGAAAAACTCACAATTAACCGTTTTCTTGATACCTATAACATGGTTTATGCAAATTTCAACATTTTTTGCTTTAGATTTGAACACTTTAGTAAGTCTGTTAGGAGTAAACTTGCGAGGGTCACATTTCTCCTCATACATGCGCGTGGGCACACACGTACACTAGGGTGTCCCGTCCATGTATGAGAAAAAATAAATATTAAGCTACACAACCGCAAGAAGCATCCAAATTTGTATAATTTTACACGGATTGCGAAAAAGGTAAAAAAACTAGAATTGTTTGTCATCTTGAGGGCTCTACCGAGCTTTGAAGTTTTGTAAATTTTACGTTTTTATAGAGTTAAACTGTTTGCCTAAAATAATAAAAAATAAGTTTAAAAAGTATTTTAGTATTTAAATTGATTAAAAAAAAGCACAAGAAAATAAAATAAATCAAATAAAGATTATAAACAATGACAAAAACTAAAAAAATAAATTATTTTTGTGCCCAAAATTTGACATTTCTGCTCGAGATTGCATCTTGGTTCTAATAAAGCCATCTCTAGAAGTAACGTCAGTTACACTTTGTGAGGCGTCTGTTATATTCTCTAGGACCCGAAGTGCAATAATCTAATGTCAAGAATTAATGACGAAGGGGTAACACATTGACATGCTGCATACAAACACACCATTGTAACGGTCTCTCCAAATACTCCTCTAAATATTGAATCACGCCACCCTTCCAATCGGTTAGTTGCAGTTCCGTCACACTCAACGCAAATCACCATCTAAAGTCATCTTAATTCCAACCTCGACCCTCTACTAAAGACGTGATCGAAGTAAGAATTGCCTTTGCAGTGCCACGTCTTTCAGTATTGTGTGTCCCAAATAAATTGATCCTGGTTGTGCTAAAATTGAGATGTTGACTTCCTTGCGATGGTCTTTTCGTCCATCAAATTAAATGTTTTTTTATAACAATACCTCTAATATCTTTTGAAGCTTCCGGACTTTAGATACATCTCTGTAGATTTTATTTTTATCAATAACCAGAGTTAAATCTTTGGTACAAACCAAGCCGATGTCAGCCAAAACCGCAGAAGCAACAGCAACAGTAGATCGCGTCGATAAACCGTATCTATCACAGATTTTAGCAACTGTTGCAACGGCAATGTATTCCAATTCGCCGTTGAAGTCGATGGTGTCTCTGTCGAGGGCGTGTTTGTCGAGGATGCCTCTATTATCGGATACGTTTCTGGGGAAGTTCACGCACTGAATCTTCATCACAATTTGCTGAGACAGATTCGGTTTCTTGAGTAGAACACTACTTTTTTGTTACCCTTATAGACTCTATAATTTATCTCTGCTGTCGTTTCATTAATTTAGCCGTTTCTTTATCGCCAAAACCGCTTATAACCATTTTTTATCATTTATTTGATCCAACAAAAACTTCTTTCATTGATGTGAACTTTCTTAGGTTTGGAACACGAACAAGATTCAAATGAAGTACATTTATAAGCAAAAACGTCAAAAAGCTTCTCAAGTGACTCTAAAAAACATTTCAGTTTATTTTCAAAACTATCATTTACAAGCAGAAACGTCAAAAAGCTTCTCAAGTGATTCTAAAAAACATTTCAGTTTATTTTCAAAACTATCATTTCTTTTGCTTTTAGGGTATCTTTTCAAATTGAGATACTTTTCGATATTGGATTTCACTAATTAAATAACTCGTTCCTTAGTTATTTTTATGTATTTAGTTCAGGAGCCAAAACTGAGGATAGCGAAATATCACCATAAAAATGTCAATTTTTCAGAACTTTGTAGATCGGTAGAATCTTAAAGATGTAGTTTTATTTTATTTTTAAAATTATTATAGTAATTTACGCTTTAATACGCAAGTTTTGAGAGGTCTTGTGTTAAGGTGAGCCAAAAAATTTTTATCGGGACAGCCTAACGTACACACCAATTTACTAAATATTGACTACTTGAATTACTATCCATCCAACACTTCTATTGTACTTACTCATTCTCCTGTAAATTAGGGTTTCTTGTAGGCCACAGACTCTTCATAATTATGACACGTAAATGTATATACTGGCTTATGCGGATGATAAATTTCATCCACAGGTAAGAAACAACTCACATAAGAAACAAATTGTGCGAGGTATATACAACTTCCAAATTTTTTATAGAATTTATAGTCTATTTATATCTTATAGTTGGTGAACCTGACATTGTGTTAAGTGATCACTTAAGCCAGCCAAACAGTAGGTCTTAGCCCTATATAACTTCGTTCTCTTACATCTACTGTATATCTTGATTAAAATATACTCAGTCTTCGAGTACTTAAAATATACTCGGTGACAAGCATTGTCTTCGACTAAGAGAAGGTGAACAACTTTCTGGGTTATTCTGCCTTGTATGTCAGACCTCCCTTTCTAACATTTGAATCGCACTGCAGAATCTATCACCCAAGCTTTTATAAATAAATAAACAAAAATATCATTCGTTGAAGGCATTGTATCATCCTCATTCGCCTGGGTAACTTTAACTCGATTTATTTCCATGAGTGCATTGTAACATCATATATCAACCCCCAACCCTTGTCTGGAACAGGATATTACATTGTCGCCTCAAAATTATATGTATTTTTTTTGTTTGGAAATAACAGATTGCTTACGTGCTTGTATGCCTACTGTATTCCACACAAAAATAATAATTTGTAAACATTAATATATATTTATTTTTGCATACTACTTTATTATATTATCACAGAATTATGGCTGTAGGAGTCAAGCGAAACGCTGGAAATCGATTATTGTTTAATTAATCTTATTTATTTACTGGACATGAAATTAATCGAAGTACCGTTCTTTAATTCACATCAAGTTTCGCAAAAGTCACTTGAAAATATTTTAATCGTATCTAGAAATTCTGATTCACTTGCTTTTTAATGCTCTGATTACTTTAGAACACTTCTTACGCGTCAGTAGGTAGTTTATTGCTAGTTAGAATCCACACTGAAATCGCTCATTAAATTTATTTATAATAATGAAGAATAATAAGGTCGCACTTGTGATGGCTCCTCTTCTTCGCCTTTCAGCTCGATCCTACTCCTAACTGAGTTTACGCCTTGTTAGAGGCAAACATCTATCTACGTCGGATGAAGGCTCTACGGTTTTTAACGTAGTATTTCCAAACACCCTCGCTTTATTCAAGACCTCCCCAGTTCACGTTGTGTAATTTTTTGTTTCGAACTATAGGGGATGAATTGGTTTTGTGGTAACCCTAACACAAGCTAAACTTAAATTAAATACTGGGGTATGAAGTTCGTGAATGCTCATGAAAAACGCAAACAAAACTACCTAGCACGTCAATTAAACCCTACGGTGCAATTGCTAAACGTACTATGTTCCGTGGCCCTATATTATTTACCTATCATTCCTACGGACTGAAACCACTGCATCTGGTGTAGCTGCGCTTCCAGAGTGCGCGATCCTCTGCTCCCACGCCCTCTCCGCTCGATCCCCCATGGTCCTATGTATGGGATCGGCCGCCTTCCACTGGAAAGGTTAGTAACGTGCCGTTAACACATGCGCAGGCACATATGGAGTACATAGATCCCCTGAAAGCCCTCAAGTCCTTCGAAACCGCCCCTATGGATGATTCCGTCTTCGACGCCCTCGCTGGTTAATAATTTTATCTTCCGCCGTTATCTCGCTGTGCTTATTCCTTACGATCTTTTATATTTACTCTGCATTATTTTTATATCAATTACATTGTTACGTTTATTTACTAGCCGGCCTAAGTTCCGTCACCTGTATCTGGCCCTATGTCTCATTCTAGTGGTACGTTGGGTTCTAATGGACAAAGGGGGTTGTGGAAGGTAGGTGTAAATGTATGTGTACGCGGAAAATGTGTTTGCTTTAAATTCGGCCCCTCCATACCCAAAGGCTCATCGGTGACTGATCCCATCCTCCTTCTCCCGACACGAGTTCCGGATACGTTGACCTGAGCCTGGATGCGCCTTTTCATGTCGGGCCTCTTCTGTGCAAAGTACCGCACCATCCCTCGCGTCAGTGTCTGGCGTCCGGGCTCAGAGCCAGTTTGCCCCCCGAATTCCAACTCCTCCAGGTTAAACTAAGTTAAACTACGGTATATACTGAAGCTACTGTAGAGATGGTCCCGGACCACCTGTCAAGCCAAAAATATGCGGGTGGGGAGGGGGAGTTTCCTAGGCTCCCCAACCCTCGCCTGTGAGCAACTGCAGCCCATTGGCCATTCGCGACACTACAGTGACTGCAATCACCCTCCCAGGTAGTACTTATTATAATCTGGTATGCATCAATACGTTCAATCCATTCCAGACGAGGGAAGACATCCGCACGGGTGTTGTGCCACCCGTGAAGAGCCCCCTCATACACTACGTACGAATAGATACATACTAATAAAATATAATATACATACATATACTTACATATACAATACATAAATAAATACTTGTAATGGTTGGTTGCCATGTGGTTTCACGAGGCCATGACCCCTCGTATTAGTAGACGGAAAGGTGGATCTGGACAGTAGGGATATGCCTAGCCCCTGGCCAGGGATGTCGGTGTATTTTCTCCAAATGGTGTACAGCTAGAATCCTGCCATCGGTGATGATGGGATCTGCCTAATTTTCTAATGATATATAGCTGAACCACCGCTAGTGGTGATGATGATGATGATTATGATACTATCGTAACGTCTCCTGACGATATATATCTGAAACACTGCTAATGATGATGATGATGATGATGATACTATTGAAACGTCTCCTGACGATGTATAACTGGGACACTGCTAATGATGATGATGATGACGATACTATCGACACGTCTCCTAACGATATATAACTGGGACACCGCTAATGATGATGATGATGATGATACTATCGTAACGTCTCCTGACGATATATATCTGAAACACTGCTAATGATGATGATGATGATGATGATACTATCGTAACGTCTCCTGACGATATATGGCTGAAACACCGCTAACGATGATGATGTTACTATCGAAACGCCTCCCGACGATATATAGCTGGGACACTGCTAATGATGATGATGATGATGATGCTATCGAAACGTTTCCTGGCGATATATAGCTGAAACACCGCTAATGATGATGATGATAATGATACTACCGAAACGCCTCCTGACTATATATGACTGAAACACCGCTAATGATGATGATGATACTATCGAAACGCCTCCTGACTATATATAACTAGGACACTGCTAATGATGATGATGATGATGATGCTATTGAAACGTTTCCTGGCGATATATAGCTGAAACACCGCTAATGATGATGATGATGATGATACTATCATCATGATCCCCCCCCCGACGATGCACATGCGTACGTAAATAAATAAATATATAAATAAATAAATAAATTAATTAATTAACCAATTAATAAATTAATAAGGAAATAAACAAATGAATAAATAAATAAATAAATAAATATATTATTAATTAATTAATAAATCAGTCAATCAAACAAATAAATGAATAAATAAATATATAATTAATTAACTAATCAATCAATCAATCAGTTAAATAAATAAATAGATAAATAAATAATTTATAAATAGATGAATAAATAAATGAATGAATGAATGAATGAAAAAATAAATAAATAAACAAATAAATAAATATATGATTAATTGATTAATAAATCAATCAATCAAATAAGTAAATGAATAAATAAATATATAATTAATCAATTAATCAATCAATCAATTAAATAAACAAGTATATAAATAAATAACTTATAAATAAATGAATAAATAGATTAATGAATGTATGAATTAATGAATAAATAAATAAATAAACAAATAAATAAATATATGATTAATTGATTAATAAATCAAACAATCAAATAAATAAATGAATAAATAAATATATAATTAATTAACTAATCAATCAATCAATCAATCAATTAAATAAACAAGTATATAAATAAATAATTAATAAATAAATGAATAAATTGATGAATGAATGAATGAATGAATGAATAAATAAATAAATAAACAAATAAATAAATATATGATTAATTGATTAATAAATCAATAAATCAAATAAATAAATGAATAAATAAATATATAATTAATGAATTAATCAATCAATCATTTAAATAAAAAAGTAGATAAATAAATAATTTATAAATAAATGAATAAATAGATGAATGAATGAATGAAAGAATGAATGAATGAATAAATAAATAAATAAACAAATAAATAAATATATGATTAATTGATCAATAAATCAATCAATCAAATAAATAAATGAATAAATAAATATACAATTAATCAATTAATCAATCAATCAATTAAATAAACAAATAGATAAATAAATAATTTATAAATAAATGAATAAATAGATGAATGAATGAATGAATGAATGAATGAATAAATAAATAAATAAACAAGTAAATAAATATATGATTAATTGATTAATAAATCAATCAATCAAATAAGTAAAATGAATAAATAAACATATAATTAATCAATTAATCAATCAATCAATTGAATAAACAAGTAGATAAATAAATAATTTATAAATAAATGAATAAATAGATGAATGAATGAATGAATGAATGAATAAATAAACATATGATTAATTGATTAATAAATCAATCAATCAAATAAATAAATGAATAAATAAATATATAATTAATCAATTAATCAATCAATCAATTAAATAAATAAATAGAAATGAATAAATAAGTTCGGCGTCGAGCACACGGGCCGCGCGATCCCTGGAAGTTCACACACATGCAGAGAAGGGTTAATTTGGCAAATTAATTCGCCCCTTTTATGGTCAGTACGGATTCGACATGCAAACACCTGTGGATAAACATATGTAAAGTTTACGGTACAGGGGTTAGCTTTCACTGTCGGCGCTTCTTCCGTCTCTGTCTGGGGTGTCGAACCCGAGACCATATAATCATTATAATCTCAAAACGGAAAGAGGATGACATGACTTACCCATCTGCCCGCCGATTATATCCATTCCAGTGTATCGTATTTTACCTCACTTTATACCTAAGGATTGCGGACACTTGCCTCGCATGCGCATACAACTCACAGGCCCCTAATTAACTATAGTTCGCGACCTAACCTTTGATCCTGCCATTACGCGTTTATAAGTTTCCGTAGCTGGGGCTTAGTATACAGCCTCTGCAACTATACGGTGTATATACTTTAATCAAACTGAAACTAGACATTATTTTCTTTTCTTTAAATTTATATTCCTCGAGATACCGGAATTAGACTCTAGCTCGACAATTGTAAGTATTCATATATCTTAATAATACTGTAACATAGTCCTTATTTCCGTCTTACGCATCCGTACTTACCCGGGTCACCGAAACTAAACTCTAATTCTAATGTTTATACTCTAATGATTATACGCACCGATATTTTTCATAAAACCGTTACCCGTTATTTTCCGATGTTACATATTCTTATATTTATCCGAAATACCGGGATTAAGCTTTGAATCTAGGATTCCATGCATTTATAAGTTTTAACAAACCCGTGAAGCGACCACTTGTCCACTTGTTTTTATTATTTATCGGGGATACCGCGATTAAGTAGGCGCCACAGAACAATTAATTGTTATTATAATAAAAACACCACTAGTCTACTTGATAAGGTCCCCATCTTGATAAGGTCAATACATATTACTTTTAGGGTCCGCCGATTTAGTTTTTATTCTTAATATTATTCTTAATATAAATTTATTATCATTTCGAATTCAAAAATCTACACTCCGGCAAATACTCCCCGGATCATTTTAATATAGTTTAAAAATAACGGGATTCTGTAATTTTTACAATTATAAACAACCCCAATCTTACCGAAACCATTTTATGTAGTGAAAGACGCGGGATTTATATTCTTCCTGAAATGTAAAATGAACCCGATCTAGGTGAAACATCCTTATTTAGTTTCAGAACAACGAGGTTTACGCGTTCCGCGAGGATTATGATATAACCCGATCTAAACGAAGGTAATTTTATATAATTTTAGGACAGCGGGACTTACAAATTTCATAAAGTATATAGTGAAGCCAATCTAGGCGGAGACATTACAGATATTTTAAACAGAGTAAGAGTTTAAATTTTACCATCAAGTCTAATATACCGCAAGAATGTTCTGTGCATAGTAAACAAAATAACGATTAAAACTGTAGTGTTTCTATGTTCATATGTTTTTTTTAGCTCAAAACGAAATTTATAAGTTTCACATTTATAATACATGACGCGAATACTAAACGAAAGTATTTTGTATAACTAAATGCAACGAAATCTTATATAGTTTATAAATAAGAAGACCCAGCCCCAGGCGATTTTTATATATTTTCAAGATAACGAGGCCCTACATCTTTATAAGTATAATACAACCCCGGTCTATCGAAACAATGTACTAGAAGTTTTTATATGTTTGAATACATGATATACGTTTTTTTTTTATACGGGTTTTTATACGCGAGATTTACATTTTTCGTACAATACAAAGTAACCCGAAATATACGAACGCAATTTTTATATAGGATCACAACCGCGAAGTTTACATCACTCCTAAAGTATAACCAGAACTAATTGAAACATTTTTTTTCCATAATTTAAGTCCGCGAGGCAAATATCTTTCATAAAATATAAAATTACCTGAACCCAATTAAACATATTTTTATCTTATATACTTTCCCCAACGCGCAAAATAATCCCGGCCTCATGAAACGTTTTTATATGTTTTAATAGCACGAGATCTATGTTTTTCTATATAATATTAGATAACCCGGGCCGAACGAAAGCAATTTTATATACTTTATAAAATGGTGAAGCTTGTACATCTGTAAAACCGTAAATAAACCCCGTTCCTCACGAGATTATTTTATATAATTTTTTAGAATAATGGAAATTATACATCTGTAAAATCGTAAATAAGCCCCGATTCTCACGAGATTATTTTATATAATTTTCTAGAATAATGGAATTTATACATCTGTGAAATTGTAAATAAACCCCGATCCCCACGGAATTACTCTATATAATTTTAAACGAAATGAAAATCTAGATTATTATAGGCTAAATCTGAAACCCCACGAGAACAGCTATATATTTTTCACAAGACGTATTTTTAATCCCGGAATTTATTCGCTATAATTTTAACGGACTCTTACTATTAAACATAAACATAAAAAATTATTAAAATAAACTAAATATTCTTTCAATAACTAAAATAAATCCGGTCTAATCGAAACATTTCATATAAAGAAATATTATATGCCTTACAAATGTAAAAATTAAAATGAGACCTCGCGTATTTAGCAAAAGATAGGTATTTTTATAAGACTTATTTAAAATCGAATCTGTTAGTAACAACTTTTTTATCTTTTAACAATTTCCCGCGTGTTTAGCATAAAATAGGTATCTTTATAACGCACAGCTAGTTTCCGGAGATCCGCCAATACTATTCCTGTATACTTAGTAAAACGAAAAATTAACTAAATTTGAACCCTAGCGGTTCCTGAAATTCTGCGAGTATTATTCTGTGAACCTAGTAAGACGATAAAAATGATTAACTTTATAGAACGTAGTGATTTCCGAAGTTCTGATATGCCAAATTAATTATCTTTATAAAATAAAATCAAACCCGTACTCTGAGTTAAAACCCTTTTAACAGGACCTCGCGTATTTAGCATAAGATAGGTATTTTTATAAGACTTATTAACAATTTCCCGCGTGTTTAGCATAAAATGGGTATCTTTATAACGCACAGCTAGTTTCCGGAGATCTGCAAATATCAGTTCTATATATGCTGGACTAATCAACTTAATAAAGCGCAGTAATTTCCGAAGTTCTAATATGCCAAATTAATTACCCTTTATAAAATAAAATCAAACCCGTACCCCCCTTTTCTTTTATCGTGAGCAATCAACAATGTCGAAGAGTATAATTACCCGTGCACCACTTTCACTTGAAGCTAAACTATAATTTTCAAACACTGGGACACTCTAAGTCGACGGTAACTATCACTCCAAAAAAACAACCGACGCGGATTTTGGTGCTCCAAAGACGTCCACACCGACTGTCTCAATTCTGCCTCCGCGTTACCTCTAATACCCCTCCCAGCAGCCAAAGGTCCTAAGTCGTGTGTTTCCAGGATTTTCAATATCCTGCTTTCCTTGATACCAAAATCTTTGTTCCTTAGATTCAGTTAGGCAAAAAAAAACCACATCCTCTCTTGGACCTGTCAGTTGACTCCACCTTCTGTTGCGGTCCCTGTTTCTGTCCCTGTGCCTGTTTTGGGGCGGACTCGGTGGCTTCGGACGATTTAAATTCGCTTCGCAAGCGCGATAATTAATTTTTAATATTTAATTTCTAAGTTCAGTCCATATTGTCGTTTGATCAACCGTAACCACAATCTATCGGGTACTCCCCTAATCATAGTTGATGTTTCTTCACTATCTACCATTATCATGTCCCGTTCCCTCGTATTTTCACCCGTCCTTATCGGAAATTTAACGTTTCTTGGCCGCTATATCATGGGATCAATTTCCCTATACTCACCATGTACACACTGCGTACCTAGATATAACAATCATCCAAAGGTACTATACCTAATTTTAAATTAATTTTGGGCGATCTTTTCTCGTGGATCACCCAATAAGCCCCGTCTTACGCCCGCGGCTCCCCGGCGCACAGGGACGTATTAGATCCCCCCGAACTGTTGCGGAATTTAAACATTGTTCTCTGGTTGTGCCCAGGGCTCACGTAGCCACGTCGTCTATATATTAATTCGTAACCATTTATTATTTTTATTTATTATGGCAGTAAGATTGATCCACAAAATAACTATGTTACATAAACAGTGAATATTCTTGAACAATACAATACTGGAAGGGTACTTTTCGCTATAATACAATAAACTATTAATGTAAGTTAAAGTAAATTTTTAAATTCAGTGGAAAATTTTTAAGATTGTTTTGCTGTTAATTTTTCCCAAAACAAAATAAATAAATAAATACACACACAAATACACACACTCACACAACCCCACTATCGGACATGTTTTTCTTATTCTTTTATCGATTGTATGTATGTGTTTTCGCGTAATTGGCCCAAAACTCTGTACATCAATTATTGTTTTTTCTTCAAGATTGATTAATTATATGGCTGTAAGAAAACCAATAAATGAAAATAAATAAAATAAATAAATAAATAAACCTCCAGTGCAGCAGGCAAGGCGTCGGATTAATTCAGTGCTTATTTATTGCCAAGGTACTGGACGCCTCCGCTGATAACTATATACTACTCACCATGTTCTTAGAGGTGTGTCGAAAGATTGCTAGTATCTGTCGAATCGGTCTCAAGTAGTTGTCTGTATTTGTACGTATATCATTATTACATGCTCTCGCTATATCCGTTCCACTTCATATTATTGTTCCTCCCGTCTTTGAATTTCTATCACACTATGTTCTCCTATGTTTTTGGCACTTATATACTTGCTTTTTACTTGCATTTACTCCTATATATATTTGTTTCATTTATCCATCCATCTATAAGATCCCCATACGCTTTATCCTTTTATTTCATGTGTATATGGGCCGCAAATTCATATTATTTTATTTACAATATTTTTATCTGGATACACTTGTTCCAATTATGTTTTGTGGGTTATTACTACCAAACCCGGTGAAGTCTGAGCTAGAATAGCCAATCGTATACACGTTATCCGTTCTGATGAGACTACGCTAATGTCGGACAGGTTTATAGTGATTACATAGTTTATATATTGTATCTATATTCGAGTATTTTCTTTTCTTGTTGTGCCATTAATATGCTTACACGTTATCGTTATCCCTTTTTTGACTATATATACCGTCATTGCGCAATTACCTATCTGTTGTAAAAGCCTGAAGAGCGTTAGTCTACAGATAAATATAATAGAATTATAGTTAACTTTTCTATCCGCCTACGTTATCCGACTCCCGCGAAACGAAAATGAATCATTATTCGCTTCTCGACAGAGCGTTAGTCTACAGATAAATATAATGGAATTATAGTTAACTTTCCTATCTGCCTACGTTATCCGACTCCCGCGAAACGAAAATAAATCATTATTCGCTCAGTTAAGGTCACCCCTCTGGTACATCGTATACGTTTAATCTGTGCTTCGCGGCCAATTTCTTTAAATTATTTATGGGGCGCTTTTCTCTCGCGATCCCCTAATTAGGACCTGCCTTCCTTACTTTTGCTTATACCTCGCATCTCTGTTGCGCGGGAATCCACTTGAGATGACGATTTACGCCCCTTAAACGGTTTCAAAAATCCAGTAAAAAAGCCCATAATTCAGAAACCTCGTGGAAATGTCAATATCATCGTCACCTTGGAGTAGACGTTAATCGGTTTTTTAATAGTCCAAAACGCAATAACCGCGATCCAAATCTCTGAAAAACATGTTCGGTATATTTTTATGGGGAACACATGTGGACCGCTCGGACCGCATCGATCGTCAACCATTTGTACCAAACACGGCTTTACCTATAATTCGAGCCTTCACCACAAGATTAATATGATTTATAAGAATTAAATAGTAACTGCCCGTAGCCTATATCCGATCAATCGCTACCAACTCCCTCCCAATACCAGCGTTTTATCATTCCCAAATTTTTGTAGCTCCAATACTCCGCCAGGTGGGTTTAGCTCAATTTTCCCCGCGTAGCATTTAAATCATCTTAGAATTAAAAATAAAAATAATAAAAAAAAAATCTATAGAAACAGGTGATTCATCACACACTGAATTACATTTTATCTGTGTATTCGCATTTGCAATAGCTACTATGATTCGTGTTCTATCACTGAAATCGTTGTGAATTAAAGAGCGGTGCTCCGATTAAATGCGCGTCCATTTTTAAATACAAGTTCTAAAAAAGTGATACCTATTTATTTAGTTTTTATTTGTTTATTTAATTAAGGAATCTTAACAGTTTTAATCATTAAAATGTTAGAACACAGTGTGCAGTGCATAAACCAATTACAAAGATTCACAGATGTTTAAGGCCTAGTAAATTAAGTACAATGTTAGTAATCAAAGTATAGTAATCAACAAACAATATTAAAGTAAAATAACGGTAATAAATGAATAAATTTGAAACAAAACAGCTATTAAAGTTAATGAGTTTTGAGTACAAATAATCTAAAGCATTATTATAATTACGGTAAGACCAATATCAAAGAAGATAATCTAAAGCATTATTTTAATTACGGTAAGATCAATATCAAAGAAATCAATATCATTGCCATTATTATTGAAAGCTTTGCATGAGCGAAATAAAAATGTATTTTGGGTATGGGATTTTCTATTTCTTGGAACATGGAAGAGCACGTTCTGTCGGGCTCATCTACAGGGAACACGAAAGGAGATTAAATCCAGTTGACTGAGACAGTCGAGATATCCTCTCAGTAGTTTAAATAGTAGTATTAGATCAGCACGTGCTCTTAAATGTTCCAGTTTTTATGTTGGGGATATGTGATGCTTCGTGGTAAGAGACAAAATATACCCTAAATCTAATGTTAAGATAGAAACTTATTTTGTATCTGTTCGTTAGTGTAATATATATTACAATGATAATAATTGCTTTGTCTGTCTGGCTGTCTGTCTGTCCCCGTAACGTCGTGTAACGCCCGTAACTTCTTTATAGTATTTTTTTCCCCTTTTCTTAAAAAACTTAAAAATAATGAACGTAAAAAAATTTACATAATTTTGTGCATTTTAAAGTTTTTTTTTTCATTTTTTAACCCAAAAAATTTTACATATTTTTTTTTCATTTTTTACATAATTCTTTTTTAAATTTTTATATAAATAAATGAATACTTATTCCTTAGGCACCGACATGTAAAATTACCGTCATCTTTGACTGGCCACGTGTCACGTTGTCACGTGTCACGTTGTCAGTGTAATATTGGTGTAAAAATTCATTTCGAGTGTTTCCTTTGCCTCCCACGGCTACGATCCCGCGACAATACGCTCATTTATCAATAAGCCGTTTGAATTTCGCAGAAAGACCTGAAGCACCTGCCCCGCCACGTGCACCGCGCCAGGGTGGGGCGCGGGGCGGGCCGCTGCGCCGCCGCGCCGGGCGCCAGGTCCAGCGCGCTGCTGCGGGGCGCGCTGCACGCCGCCAGCAGGGCCGGCTCGGGCGCCGCGGACCCGCTGTACGCCCGCTGGGACCTCGGCAACGACACCACGCACCACGGCTACCTGAGGACCCTCAAATACGACACCAAGTGGATGGACAGTAAGTTCATTTTTTTTATTAAATATATTTGGTAAATCTACAAACTTAAGAGTGACTGTATTCTATATAATATAATTAATACACATTTATATAACACGCTTACCCACTTTTACATGAGAATTTATTATTGTATTTAAAATTGGGGGCGTTGTCATATATGTATATAAATATCTATTGTTAATGTAATCGTTAGTGTGACATTAGATTAAATAAGTAAGATATAGACAAAGAAAGAAGTTATAAAAATTAAGTCATTAAATTAAGGAAGTAAGATATAAACAATACAAGAATACAAAAATGTAAGACATTAAATTAAATAAATAAAATATACACAAGGAAACGTTAAATTAAGTTAAAAAAATTAAAAAGGCATTGTAATAGCATTTAAAAGTATGTATATATTGATTGTTTTTTATAAGATTTTTTAATTGCGTTTTTGTGATTGTTTTTTGTAGAAGATTTTTAATTTAGTTACGAATTTTCTTTAATTTTTTCCATCTTCATTTCATTGGGAAGAGCATTAAAGAATGATACTCCTTGATAGGAGAAATGGTGTTGGGTTGTGCTAGTATTACTTTTAGGTATCAAAATATTTCCAGCTGATTTCGGTCTATTACTAAAACATCCAAATGTACTATTATTCATGTACATTTTGTGAATTTGAAGTATCGCAAATTTTATATAGATTTCATTAATATTTAGGACGTTAAAAATGTTGAAAAGTTCCCTTATTTACTAATTTCCATCAACGCCACTGCGGGTCTCATAGCCAAACGAAAAAATCTTACAGATGGATTTCTGTCGTGATAACGAGACGAAACTGTTCAAATAACCATGACCTTATATCAAAATTTGCAGCTTTTCTATATTAATTAGTCCAGTCATTTGGTGCTAAAAAAGGGGTTACTTGGAAAGTTTTTTGGGAGTTTTGAAATTGGGTAATTTTATAGACTTCGATGGGCTCTTTCCGAATTTCAACTTTGCCACCTCGTGTCTTTCCCGCTCGCACCACCATTTTGGAAAAATGGCGCCTAAAAGCAGTTTTTTGATAATATCTCCTTTCTGACTCATTTTACGATTAAAACATGTTATACAAAATGAAACTTAAAAAATTTTCTACGATTTATATGATAATCTTTTTTTACCGTAAAATCAGTTGTTCTGGCGTACGAGCGTCGCAAAGTGAAGTTCAACATGCGTTTTGGCCAAAAAATTAATTTCCACACCACCTTGAGGTAGAGTAAGCGGCGCGTTTTTTTATCGCGGCATCCTCAGTACGCCTAATCCACATGCAATTCACTATTACAAAATTTAATATTATTAATTTTAAAAATATTAATAAAATCAACTTAAATTGATTATGAAAAAATCATTCGCTTTAATACAAGTCGAATAAAATGATGAAACCTTGCAATATTTAAATATATATTTTTTAAGTGGTTTACATCATTTAGAGACAGTTTTTGTCATTTATCATTAGCAGACATTCGTAAGCTGATAAAACTTACATATTAACCAGTAAGACGCATTCATACTTCTGTCTTCTGTGTTTATTTAAGGCCTCAATAAAAACATGCATGAGTCGTTTTGTTTCAAATCCCTACATTCTCTTTTTATGCCGTTTTCTCAAAATTTTAATGGAAATTCCGCTCGTATTCAATTCCCTCCTTTCCGCATTAAGTACATATATTATTTCATTGAAGAAACTTTTTAATTTAAGGGTTCTATCAACAATAATTAGTACTAATAAAGGTATAAGGATAGTTCCCTTGAGCGAAGTTTGAACTTTTAACGACTTAATCAGTAGGTTAGTATTTTAATGCCAGACCAAAGTAATTCAAGCATATTTCCAAAAAAATTCAATGATTAGCGTAGTATTTTTTAAATTAATTATACAGATATTCTTTGTTGTATACAAAATGATCGGTGCTACAATATGTAATAAAAATGCAAAGTTAAATCATCTAGGTACAATTTAACTCTGGGCAACTACATACAGGATATTTCGCAGTAGTAAAAACTTCGGGTTTTCTTCATCGTGGAAATCTTATTCCTTCAATTTTGAATAAATAAAGTATTATTTACACTTAGAGTGAAATACTTATTATCTGTAAAACGTCGGACTTTCACTTTGGTAACTTAAATGGAATATTAAATTAAAAATCATTCGCTTTAATACAATTTAAATAAAATAATAAAAACCTTACAATTTTTTTTTCAATTTCTGAGATATTTCAATCATTTTATTTGACTTGTAACAAAGCAAATAAACTTTCAATATTCGATGTAAATTACTTTCACAATAGTCTAATATTTTATAAAAGGTAAGTTAGAAATAAATTTAAAAAATACAAACTTTAATCTCGCTTATCTCCTAACTGTTCACATTTCACCCAAACTGAAAAAGAATATTTTTTATTCAAAACTAAATGAAGAAGACTCCTCCAAATTTTTGATACGTGCTACGAAAAACCCAGTGTATAATTTGAAAAAATAACTTTAATAATAAATTGAACGTAGGCATAATAATGTGGAATAAAAAAATTTAAAACACATATTTTTCTCTGTCGAGACTATATATAGTACAATATGATTTAATTAAAAGGAATTATATCAAACCCTTGGTATTTCAGATGACTCTGAATTTCAAAACCAATTTATTTCCTAATAGTCTTAAACATGCCAATTTGTACGATATTTTTTCCGATAAGCCGTCCCCATTTTGAGAATGATTTACAAAATTATCGATAGTATTACCAAACACATTCGTTCTCATTTCGCTTCATTTTGGCTTCAGACCAGATATATCCGCAGCGTCAGTCCTGTTCAGTGACTGATGAATTAAATGAGGGGTGCAGATATTCGCTGAGCAGCCATGTTCTGAACTTGGAAAAAGCTTTTGAAGGAATCACTCATGATATATTATAGATGTCTCGAAGAGACGAAATTATATTTTTATGGGAAAGTAGGTATAGAAGTCTTTGGGTTTTCATAAGGCTTTCGTACAGCTAACTTAAGTGATCACTTTACATAATGTTACGTTCACCACTTCCACCCTTGATAGAATACCACGTCTATCAAATTTTCGGAAGTTGTATATATTTAAATTTTACAACCTGTTTCATATGTGTGTTGTAATAATCATTAGCGTGATCGCTTTCTTCAAAGCTTTTTCACTGCCCTTAATTAATCAATGGACTTATTCAAAATATTCTGAATGGAATCACTCATGTTGTCCATAATGACCTAACTTTGTTGGAACTTGACATAAGTATATTGACACGTAGGGGTGGTTGTGGTAAGAATGAATGAAAACACTTAATTTTAATTTAACGCTTATCTTTTAATTATACTATTTCTCAATATATCACTCGTAAATTAATACTTTATTATCGCTGGGTAATACGTTTTTATCACTTGATAGAATATTCCGTTCTCGCCTGTATGATTTATCGCTTATTTATTTTGCCATTAGGTACTTTGCTCGATTATTCGCTTTATTTATCGCTTCACAGTTCACGAGTGGGCGTCGTCTCGCGGCTCGCGCGCGCATCGTACTGAATCCACCAGTCAAACACGACAACTCTATGAGCGGCCTAGATCCGCACTATTTATATCCAAAAACTGTATTTAACGAACCTCCTAGATTATTCTAGTGCTTAGGAGACGTTTCGCGAGGGTTGTAGATAATTGTAGATTTCTGTAGACCGTTCTTTATATTTTGATGGTGTTGTGGCATATTAAAAGGAATTCGGACAGCGCGCAATTCATTTTGTTTGTAATACAAATTAAACTGTAAGTTTGTCTTAGTACTTTTTCCTAATACATGACCCATATAAATAAGTGTTATATATTTGCATGCAAACAATACCACTGCTGTTACCAATTTATACAATATTTTCAAAAATTCAACTGAGTACAAACCCTCTTAACTAAATGTGCATAAAAAATAATACATTCAGCTACAACCTACTTATTTGACTTCTCGCTATGTGCTGACAAGTATTGATAAAGAGCGGTTTACACATATCACTGTCTTATAAAGCCTTTGTTTGCGACCCTTATTCGCAGAGGTCATATCTACTTGCTCATGTACGATAATAATATTATTTATTTTCGCGCAAAATTATTACGGTTTTATTTGAACAAAATATTTTGTACATTCCTACAGAGATTTTTTTATTGATAGGAAAGTTAAGACTTCATATGACTTAAAAATATAACCATTATAATTAATAATAAATAAATAAAAAGATTAATAATTGAAGTCTCAAAGAGATGAAGCCATTTATATGGGAATGTAGGTACAGAAGTATTTTAGAGTGTTTATATACACATGTGGCCGCTGTTCCATGGGATTGAGATTTCCAAAAGGAAATCTATAGCTGGCGTAAACATAATTGTTATAAAAATTCAAAATATTCAAAAATTCAAAGGATAAAAACCAATAACTATACAAATTCCAAAAAAATGATAGATGAGTGGGTTATCTTAGATGGATTCAGTTAACGTTATATTGTGTAAAATGATCAATCCAGCCATATAATAGGTCGTGTACTCTATACACACCCATAAAGTCCTCCATGTCTACATTTCACATAAATAGCTTCGTCTCTATGACACCTCCAAAATTTATCTTAATTGAGGGATAAAAGCAAAGCCAGCAATATCCAAAAAAAATTGCATGCATGTCATCGAGGATTACTCTGATTAAAATGTTCTGAATTAGAGATTTTATAGAAAATATGGCCTATAAATTTATAGGAAAGATAATTTTGGAAGGGATATATATATATATATATATATATACATTTATGTAAAATCTATAATTCAGAACATTCTAAATACAAATCCTCAGTGATTGCATTCAAAACATTTTATTAACTTTTTGAATAGTGCTGCCTTTGACTTTATACCCCTCAATTAATTATGATGCCTCTGGGGACAAAACTCAGTTGGAGTGATCCTAAAAATTTTAACATAATCAAAAAATATTTTAAGATGATTGAACTTAATAACAGATAGTATGTACAAAAAAAGTTTGTTTTTTAAATTTGATAATTTTAGGATATTCTTACAGTGGAATTGGTGAACGTTGCATTGTATAAAATTAAGCCACTGCAAACCCTGGGCCACCCTACAAAGACTTCCATACACGCATATAAATGGCTTCGTCCCTGTGAGACTTCTTTAATTAATCTTAATTAGCAAGCAAGACTATTATTTAGAGATTAGGAAGCAATATAATATAAGAAGCAAGCGGTACATATACATGGCGTTCTAGTGCCAATTCTGATGTATGGAAGTGAAGCCTGGAATTGGCAAAAAGGATTAAAAGTAGACTGAATGCGGTGGCAATGCGTTTACTAAGACTCTTGTAAGGAAAATCTTTGGTCGATAGAGTGAAGAGTGAACAAATTAGAAGTGAATGTAATGCTGGCTGTAGCGTGGTAGACAGAATAAAGAAAGGAGTGCTGAAATGGTTTGTTCATGTAGAACGTACGAGCGAGGAAAGGATGGTTAAGAAAATATATGGGACGAATGTTGCAGACAACAGGAATAGAAGGCGTCCGCGTAAAACCTGGCACGATCAGATACTACAAGTATTGAAGAATGGAAGAAAAGTGGTGTATAAAGATAGAAGAATAAGGTGTTCTATCCTCTCTGCCTACTCCAGCGATTGGTAAGTCAGTTAGTTAGTTAATAAATGAATAAAATAAATCCATATCAGTAACAGTACATTATAATAAAATAATGATACTAGAATTCAATTACACCGTTAGTTTAGAGCACCTTTAGTTTTGTTCATTTATTTCCCATATTCACCCTCCTATAAATGTCTTCTTTGGCTTTTCGTAATATCGAGCGCATTTCCCAAATATTCTAACTTTTCCACTTAATAATATTAATAATATTCGGATAATTTACATAGGCCGGTTTTTGTGAGAACTCTCCTCAACTCACCGCTTGTACTAAATATTCCAATTTCCTTTTGAGAGATTTTGATCAAATACTAGAAATAATACTTGTATTTACCGGAAGATAAAAACATTTATATCATAATAAAGGCAGGTTTGCAATACTTCAATACATTTTAATTTCATAGAACGGGGTTAATCGAGAAAAGGTTAATTGATACATATCTAAAATGAGGCTTTTGACAGGAACCCTTTGCGAAGGCTTCCGAAATAAACAAATACAATTTCAAACGACCGCAAAAGCCTCAAAATTTTAATTAATTAATTTTTCCCAGACTTTGATAAAATTTTTCATTACGAAAACTCACTAATATAATAAAATAGATTTAAGTTATTAAAAATATTATTTTCCTCCATAATCACGTGTATGGAAATTATATATACCTATACCTATAATTTTTTTTGAATAGATATTTAGATATGTTTTTCTTAAAATGCTGGCATTTACGTAATTGCCACCCCCCTCCTCCTATCTATGCTTTTCGTTATTCTATATCAGTCTGTGACTGAAAGAGACACAAAATAGACCACCATCTCCGAAAATGAGATATCGTCGACTTCGAGCACCATCGGGTATGCAGGTGTTTTTTGAAAATGTGTCGTCGATGCGTCAACGTGGAGTTCGATGGTCGTTTTGGGTTTACCGGAAGGAAAAGAAGATACTACGGCAGGTGAATCGAATCTCCTTTTCCCTTCCGATTCGTTCGTATACAGTCCACTTCGTATCATTCCCATTTACCCATTCATCTCCCATTCTTAATCCTGTCATTTTATCCCCATCTCTGCATGAGTCCGACGGATTTAAATTGTTTTTACTCCCTTTTTTTTAACTCGTAGCGTCTGCGATTTGTTGTCTGCCGGAAAAATTTTGGATCGATTTTTAACCCTTTTCCCGGAATCCATTTGAGCTGAAACTTTGCAGGCAGACTCATGGCAACGATAAAAGTGATCTAACAAATTTTCGTTTAAAAAAAATTAATAATTATAGTATCATTTTGAATTTTTCCAAATTTTAATGTTTTTTTCAAATTGGAATCAATACAAATGAGTACCCCGACGCATGCAGTAGGCACGAAAACTGATTCAATGAAAAAGGGAATATAATAAAAACTTGGTTTATATGGGTTAGTTTTTTATTTAAATAATTTAATTTACTTGAGTTATATTTCACCTTATAAGGACATTATCAATCATAATCAATTATATGAATGTAAAGTGAAAAATATCTTTATATTTTTTGAATGACATGATAACTAACAACCTCATCCAATGGAAAATTTAGACGATTCCAAATTATTATATGTAAAAATTATGTTCCAACACTAAAATTGAACGAGTAAAATTAATAACCAAGCAATTAACCACAACGCCATTTCCCAGCAGAGAGGAAAAACGCCACAAATCCTGGCACACTACTTTTGCATCGTTAACTTTCATAAGTCTTCTCAAACGCACACCTCGGGCAATCGAAGCATTTAAGATATGCATAAGATAAGCATCTTCTTCAAATATTTGGATTTATCCGATCATGCCTGATTTTTTGAATATGCTTTCTATTCCTATTCAATGTTTACAAATGTTTACAATGTTTACAAAATTCAATGTTTATAAATGCTTACAATGTTTACAGTGTTTATAAAATTAAATAAGCTTTTTTCATTGTGGCGGAGGGTCTTGGCAGCAAGTAATGCTTCCGACAATTGCCACAATTGGTAGCAAGTATTGCTTCCGACAATTGCCACAATTGGTAGCAAGTATTGCTTCCGACAATTGCCACAATTGGTAGCAAGTATTGCTTCCGACAATTGCCACAATTGGTAGCAAGTATTGCTTCCGACAATTGCCACAATTGGTAGCAAGTATTGCTCTCCTTCCTTATACGTTTCACATGACTAAACTAATTCAACGATCCTTTCTTAATTCCATGTGCTACAAGTAGCATAACACGCGAAATCAAAAACAATTATTTTAAATTAATTTAATATATGGAAAAAATATTCTTACTATTTGCCTTCCTATTTTCCGTAATGCCTTTAAGGTTTTCGGGGTGAAAGTAATAATGGCCTGACATGGTAATATGTGAAGAATTGTGGAGGTAGGTCTAAATCAGATATAAGGGAGTCTCCTAACTCATAAAATATAAGGGAGGATCTTCGAGGGAATTTTTCATAAGATAAGGGTGAGCTTCGGGATTAGGAGCCCCGGGAAGTATTCTAAGAGGATCAGGCTTTTTTTGGAAAACGGCCCATCAAGTAATTTGACTAAATTATGCTTGTAATATAGATTTTGGCGGAGCGTGTAATCAGTTTTTTCGAAAGTCTGTGAAGGATTTTCGGGCTCGCGGCAGCGCTTAAGGATACATTTTGAAATTGTGTTCAGCAAAATACCAGTGGGTCGGCTCTGGAATGCCCTGGACCAGAACAATGGATCATGTATTTCCTCTCGCTGGAATATTCAGAAATGTTAAGAGTGAAAATAATATGAAGACTATTTAGGTAAAATGAATTATAGAAGTCTCACAGAGACAAGGCTACTTTTACTTGAGTATATTCTAGTGAATTTGTTAAATAATTCGAAAGAATATCGTATACGTAAAAAAAGTAACCCACAAAAACCAAGTTTTTACAATACCCCCTTTCTCATTTTCGGGTTTCGTGTCTATCATATGCGTCGGAATCTCCATACAACTTACTGAATTGTGTGAAAAAACTATTAAAAATATGAAAAATCCAAAATTATACAATAATTATTTTTTTTAACGAAAATTTGATAGATCTTCTTGATCGTCGCTATTACTTGCAAAGTTTGGATTTTGGATTTGCAAAAACTCGATTGGATCTCGGAAAAAGGGTTAAAAATCGATCCATTGTTTTTTCGTCAGACAAGCAACCAACCAACCAGATGCTACGAGTTAAAAGAAAGGGAGTAAAAATCATATTGCTCAATACTCCACAATAGTCTAATTAAATATAGGGAAAATTCCCAGATTTGGAACATATACAGAACTTTAAAAAATATGTATATTCAATTTTTTAAATTGTGGACTAGATGTGTTACACCCTATGCATATGTAAATATTTTTAAATTTGTCCGTTCTGTAATTTTAACGATCTTAAAATGCCCGAATTGACATGTTTTCCATTTTCTTTTTAATCAACCCAATTATTTGGCGTTGCTAAAAAAAGATTAACCTTAAAAACTTTATTTACTCTACAAAGGAAGCTTAATTACCGTTAAATGTATCCTTAAGGATTTGCTCATGGGACAAACGTCTGAGGAGAGTTCTCTGTTTACAAATTACTAGTAAAGATACGTAAACACACATGATGAAGATTCTTCTTCCAAGACTTGGATGCCGGTGAAACTCGAGTATATCTAAACACGGAGGAAACTAATGAATAGAGATAGTTGAATCGAGAATCCCACTTTACTTACGTAGCAAATGAATGACAGGCCCCGGGTTTTGTGTGATCAGGGGCGTGTTTAGTAGTTTTAAAATATTTTAGATTTTAGATTAGGTTTTAGTGCAGTGTGCAGTGGTAGGGCATATGCAGTACACCTTTTCTGAATACAACAATATTGCTGTGCTATACCCAACACTCAATAAAGGCACACGTCACCACATCTGTCGAATCTCAATATTTCTATTATTGTGAGGAAAATATCGGATTTAATTAAATATTTCAACTCTTATATAGAGTATGCTTCAAGATGGACTCTCAGAGTTTTGAAATGGAGACTTTGGGAAAATAAAAGAGGCGTTGGAAGACCTCAAGAGAGACGGGCCGACGATATAGCCAAGGGGGGGAAGAAATGGCTACAATTAGCAAACAACAAGGAAGAATGGAAGGGTATGGAAGCAGAAGAATTATAGCCCTTATTTTTTAAAGTAGTGATGTTACGTAAAATGTAAAATAAAAATTATTTTTAACATTAAGAATATTTTGGGAATGTTCAAAATTTTCATGAACCCAATACTGGAATTTATCCCCGGAGGGAACAGCATTAATCAAGATGTATTATACATGTCTCATAAAGACGAAGCTTTTATAGTCAAAAAGTAGATATCTTTTTACCAACAGCGACATCTATACTGGTTCTTAGGGATGGCAAATTTCAATCACATATGGAAGTAGCAAAATACTAGTCACATTTGGAACAAGTTGTAAAATAAAAAAATGTGAATTATTTCAAGCTGGGGATAAAATCCAATATCGTATTCTTGAAAAATTTCAACATAAACACTCGATATATTCTGAATATATAAATACTGGTGTATATAGGAGTTCAAAATAATAAAAATTCAGTTGTGTTCTAGTCTAGGTGCTGTTAATAAATAAAAATAATAAATAATGTTAATATTCGGAAGAATGTCTAATCAAAAGTATAGATGTCTCATTACCAACGGCGACATCTGTACTGGATTATGAGAGTAACAAAATTTCAACCACCGGGTGGCGGTAGTAAATTTACAACTCACATATTGAACAAGGTTTTGAAAATTAAACATATACACAACTTCCAAAAATTTGATGGATATGATAGTCTATCATAGGTGGAATTGGTGAACTTTATATTGCGTAAAGTAATCACTTAAGCCAGCCGTATGATAGGTCGTAAGCCCTATGAACACCCAAAAAATACTTCTATGCCTACTTTCCCATATAAAAAATCACTTCTTCTCTATGAAACTTCAATAATATATCTCGATTGATAATTAGTTCATTCTCGTTCAAAAGGCCGATTTTTTTTGTAATTTCTCTTACGGTATTTTTTTCTTATTTTGGCTGATTACTCACACTACAAGCGCTACAAGTTTGAAAATAAATGAGATCGAGCAAATCTTAATGTAGTACTTTTCTAATCTTCCATCTTAATAGAAGACTGCGTACTATCAACGAGATCTGGCGAACGCCAGTGACTTTTTTTTCTGGGAAAACCAAACAAACAAATTGTGATAATTTTTGGTAGATTTCAGAAAGAGGTGTCCCATAATTCTGGTCGAGTGCTGGGAGCGTAAAAAATCTGCATAATAAAGTCTGTCCGCGGCAGTAAAAAAATCCGTTATTAATACTGCGCATATATGCCACGAAAACATTTTTTTTAATAGGGATGTGGGCACGGAATACATGTCACATGTGTCACATCAATATTCTTTTTATTTTAAAACTGAACTTGTGGCTCGTGCTATAAAAAAGGACTTAAGGAAAAAAGGACCTTAATTATCTCCTTGAAACCCAGACCACGTGATCGCTATCCAAGTGTCTAAATAACCAGAGCAAGAAGCTCGTCAAGATATATTTAAAAAAATATATATATTCCAGTTATTGTTGTCATTGTAAATTATACTAATATTGCATCAAAAATATTTGCAATTTTTTTATGTAAATCTATATTGTGCAGTCTGCCAGTAAATATGAGAATACAAAATATTTATCAATTTACGAACGATATAAAATGTATGGAAAATTAAAATAATACCTTTATTTAATTATTTTTAACAATATTTTTCTTTATATGAAATGATGTTCTAAGAACACGGTTACTGAATTTGGTCCAAATAAAATAAAATGTTGAGGTGTCATTATCAGTTGCGAAATCTATGTATACTAACTTGTAAATGAGAAAAATAACAACAGATGTCTCTATCAGAGGCCAGCGCAATATATGAAATGATCTAGAATCGAACTATAGGTAGGTACCTATATAAAAATTTCAAAAATTTGATGTGTGGATGTTCTTACGATGGAATTGGTGAACGTCGCATTGTGTAGAGTGATCACTTAAGCCAGCTTATACAGGTGTAAGCCCTGAGCCATCGTATAAGAGACTTCCATCCACTTTTCTCATATATAAATAGCTTCGTCTTATTATAAAATTCTATAATTTATCTTATATATTTAATTATGTTACTTTCAAATCAGCCGAGGCAAGACTAGCGGTGCACAATGAATAGCGGAATTCTGGTGCCAACACTGATGTATGGAAGTCTGAAGCTGGCAGAAGAGGATCGAAAGTAAACTGTGTATGTGTGTTTCAAATTTATTTAATGATCATAGCATAATAAATAGAATTAAAGAAAGGATCGTTCAAGTAGTTTGGGAATGAGGTAAGAATAGTAAGAAAGATATACGACGCAAGAGTTTACGGCGTCAGAAAGAGAAGGCCAAATTCTGGAAGAAATTGCGAAGCGACAGATATCGAAGCGAATTATCGATCGAAGTTCTTGAAGAGGAGAAATAAACCGGAGCGATTACCGCAAGCGGAAATTGAATGTACTGTTCTAGTGAATGTTAAATAAAGTGTTGCTGCAATAATAAAGTGTTTATTTACGAGAAATTTATTGCGAGATAGTTTACTTTAAAAACTAGCATTAAGAGAATTTGTACCTTGAATAATTAATTAATGAGTAATAAATAAGTTGCTTAATTATTTCCAGTGTTTTCATACATTACTCGATTCGCTCCGAAGTGTTGGTATTTTCAAAAAATTAGTGGTGTAAACAAAGTATATTCTTGTTAATTATATTAATAATGTCACACAAAATCATATTAATTTATTCATCATCATCATCTTCTTCCCCTTGTCCTAGTAGGGTCGGGGGACCTAAGACTCAACAAGATGCTTCCATGATCCCCTGTCTTGGGCTGCTTTTGCTCGAGCCAACCAGTCCAGACCCATTCTGTTTTCAAATACATTATTTGTTGTCTCTCCCAGCTTAATCTGGGTCGACCCAACGGCCGTCTTCCCTCCGGGGTTGCCAGGAGGATTATTCTTGGTAATCGTTCCTCTGGCATTCTGAGCACATGTCCAAGCCACCTCAGTTGTGATTTTTCTATGTGCAGGAGTAGGGGCTCGATGCCGAATGTGTGCCTTATGTCGGCACTTCTCACTCTGTCCATCAGTGTGACTCCCGCTACCCCCCTTAGAAAACTCATCTCGGCAGCCTGGACCCTCGATCTCACTCTCTCCGTCGGAGTCCAAATTTGATGGCCATATATTAGAGTAGGCCTGTACACAGATTTGAAAGTCAAAAATTTGTCAGTTTTGCCTTGACACTAACTAAGCTCGGATTTTCTTATCACCGCACTATATAAAAAAAAAAAATTTATTGAAGAACAAATTTATACGTCCTCTATAATAATAGAAAATAAAATAGTTTTTTTTTATTACTGACAACGGTACGACTAATAATAGCCATGATATATACATGTTGGCTTACATTTTTTAAATCGGTACGTGTTCACACATATGTCACGTCATGCGGCATGGCTTTGTTGGTCGGGTACTGGAGTTAGGGAGGAGCCTGGGTAGTAAATTCTAGTCAATGAACAGCAAAAAACAGTGGCAGCCTAGATCGAAACGATAGTACACGGAAGTAATTACACACTCGTTTTAAAAATACACGCTTAAATAAAGCCTGTTCAGCGGCGGCGAAGGAGAGGGGGTGCATTCTGCTGATGGTCGGAAAAATTAATTTAATGGTACATATATAAGTACATCTCATCCCTTTAATTTAGCCTTCTCGTCGCGGGATGGGATTTCTCTGTTTCGGTCTAATTCAAGCTTTGTCTGTGGACGAACATCTGCCCCATCTGATTCGGTCCAGCTCTCTCAGACAAATCTAATTGCTCCTTTTTCTAGCCACGAAAACTTAACCTATATACTTTGATTATCCTCGGGATGAAAACGAACTTGGTTCAAGTATTTCAGAGGTAGAGGCGCTTTTTTTTATTGATCATTAAATTCCGTAGAAAATATTATTTTTTTACCTCTACATCAGGAAAACACTCTATTATAAATTATCAGAATAAAACAAGTTTACTAAAATAAAAATCTGAGTTTAGACATTGATAAAAAATATATGGGTATTGAATAAATAATTATTAAATAATGTAAAAACAAATTGAAAGGAGAATTATATATTTGCTGTTGAAAATTTTTCTTATTTCTAAAATTTCTAATTTATCCAACTGAAATCCTATGTTATCTATGCATAACTTTGCAAAAAAAAAAATGTTTATCGAAACATAAATTGGAGAGGTTCAGCGAAAAAAACTATGTATTAATAAATGATAGTTTTAATAGACTAGAATAAAATATTGTAATAAACTGTATCTTAGGTATATTAAATAAATTAAAAATATATCTTTCTTTTAGAACATTTTATTTTTATTAAATAGCTTTTAAAATTTATTTTGTGGACACCGTGTTTTTTTATTAAAATACAAACGACCTCTCAGTTGCACTACACATCAAATAATACCACTACCCATGTCCAATAAAAACTCTCCCAAAATCAAGGACATAATATAATACTCACACTAACCTAACTGAATCGTAACATAAAGCTCTCTATCTTCGCAATCGAGTTATACCTATTATTTCTGAGCACCCGTTGGAGGACAATAAAATTTAACATAATCCACGCTGCCCTATAGAGTCGAAGTCTAGACGCCATTAAAAACTATCTTTAAAAGGCTGAAGACATTTGAGATTGGCTAAGGTTTTCTAGCACTAGGACACTTTATAAGGGTAGAGATTGATAAAGCCATCATAAGGTGAAACGCGTCTTATAAAAATTAACTATCCAGATCTAAAAAAATCGTATTTTATTTTCCCGTGTGTGACCACGGCTATTATTAAAAAAACTTAACGAGTTATATTTCGCGCGTGGAAATAAGTATCCATAAAAATGTTCAACTTTACCCCTCGTACACAATATTTCAAAAGCCTCGAACAATAACCTTTCCCCGCAAACTTTAATACAAACATTTCTCCCTCTGCAACCAAATATTCGCTCTCTCGCTTTGCACAATTTGGCAATTTCGGGGTTGTAATACGAAAAAAATCATTCCCTTTGATCAGTGCCTTCTCAATTAGGGAACGCCACCCCCGGCCGCCGCGTCCACCCCTGGGCCAAATAACAGGGCCGTATTAGCGGCTTTTCTTTGTAGGGACAGAATGCGTTTCGCTTTAAAGTGGCGTTTCGTATTACGACCAAATCGAGAGTTTTCTGCTGTACATTTTTAGGAGAAGGAATAATGATTAAAGTGTCCGAATAAGCCGATGTTGCAAGATGGAAAAAAATTGTAAGAAGGAAAAATTCATTACCAAGCGACTCCAAGCGAATCAGAATTTTTATTTTAATGTATTTTAATATATCTTAATGGATGAGATTTAGTATCGAAATAAAGTTAATTAAGCTTTTCTTCATTTGAGTATAAGAGGAAGTTTTTTTTGAGCCGATTTGTTTATTTGTGACTAGCTGGTTGTACCCGGCGTCGCACGGGTTAAGGATTAAGTAAAAAATAAGTTTGTGAGGGAAAACAAAGGTTCCCCTGTTCTCTAAAAACAATGTTATTGTAACATAACTGTAATAATTAGATATATGGTATCGTAAACTTTTTTGTAGATATAAATGCACTCTATAAAACTGTAGTACATCATTTTGCTCTATTATCAATAATTTCCGCAGCGTACGCCTTATAAGGTTTTTTTGTATTTTTTTCACACCATGGGTTACATTATCGAAGTTTTCATACGGATCCCTAACATTTTTGAAAATATTCTATAGCCTATGTTCGTCAGGGATAATGTAGGATTCTAAATGTGAAAGAATTGTTAAAATCTGTCCAGTAGTTTCGGAGCCTATTCAATGCAAACAAACAATCAAATCTTTCCTCTTTATAATATTCGTATAGATTTGTACCGCTACAGTTTTTGGGCTTGTTGCAGTGTTAAGAATTACAAATAAAAAAATAATGTGTGACTGAGCTAAACAAAGATCAGATAAGACTATTTTACGAACAAAAGACAGGTATGATTTGTAATTTTTTCGAAAGAAAGAATTATATTGTAATGAAAACACAGTAAATGTACTGAATTCGAGATTTTATTAATTATTTAAATTGGATAACGCGCCATTCCCGGTTAGAATTGCAGGTCCGTGGTTCGAGTCCTGGCGGCATTTAAAATATTTTTCGTTTATTTGATTTTTTCGTATGTCTTTTCTAATTGATTAATAAAAAATTGTTGAATAATTCACAGAACTTTGTTCTGAAATTGCAACTTCACAATAAGAATGTATTTCCTTTAATATATGATGATTTTGCTTCTATACCACTCCTATATAATAATATTTTCGATTTTTTTTTTCAAAAGGTAATAAAAATATTATTATGCAATGAATTCCAAAACCTTTAAGTAATATATAAACTAAGAAACGCTAGAAAAAATCATTCGTGAGTGGCATCATCCAGCATTAAAAAGAAGTTAAAAATTTTTAAGAAAATAATTAACTAAACTAATCTCAATGATAGCCTAAGAGATATTAAGTGTAGATATATTGATTAAAAAATATATTAAATTTGGTTCAGAGCGCCATCATAAAACTTTTTGAAAAGTCGGTGACTTTTAACTGAGAAAAAATAGATGTCACTTCCTAATTGGAAGAGCTCTCTATTTCAATATAAAGTTGCCTGTGGCCGTTCAGTTTGTTTTCGAAAAAGATTTGCCATTTATATTTTTCAATTCGACACGTTCACTTTGATTTAATCATTTTAAAATTAAAATACATTTTTTTCGACAAACACCGAAGCTCTGATTAAAAACATCTCTACTTTCGCTCGAGGAAATAATTATCTGTAAATACAGGGTGACTCAGGGACTTATTATCAATTATTTTTTATTTAAATTACAAAATATCCGATAACAGCTTGTTCGGAGGCAGAATTCATAAAAATATTTAAGGAACCAAGCAGCTTATTTATTTCCCAGAAATGAATTTCGTGGAATTCTTTGTTACTAGAAATTTTTATTTTTTAAAGTAATGTAATTATTATTTCTGTGTTTTTTAACATTTGTTAATACTATCAATAGCTCATTGATGCCCCAATTCTTGTATTATGCTAAAGTAGGACATTCAATAAGAATTAGGAGAATAACATGATGCAAAATGTATTTGTTATGGATGAGAAATTATGTATAAAATATATAAAACTATATAAATTATTATATAATTTCTTCTTCAAATATTTTTGTTATCCTGACGAAGAAGCTATAAGCTAGTTGAATTTTTTTTAATAAAAAAGTGGTGTTTAAAAAGTTATTTTATATAAATTATAATATAGTTATAAATAATATTTGTTTTATTTCTTTATAAGACATGAGATGTCTTTTAAAATAATTAATTAAATAATTTATTAAGATTTTAAATACTTTATTAAAATTATTTTAAAATCTGACAGTAAATTTAATTACAATTAATGGTTTAAAAGACACTGTTTATAAAAATATTTTATTTTGTATGTTTTTTCAACCCTTGTGTGTATATTTTTTTGGGATATTTAGCCGTGTATATGTGACTTCTCTGGCCGACGTTTTCACATCAGCCCTGATGATGGACCCTGCAATGGGATCCGTAACGTCGGCCAGAGGTCACATATACACGGCAAAATTTCCCAGAAAACTATACACAAAAGATTCTGAACGGGCGTAAAAACCTGAGAAAAAATTTTCAACCCGTTTTACATAAGGTTACGTTTTACATGACCTTCAATAAATTATAAAAAGGGTTACTATTATTTTAAAATGAAAATTAAGAAACCAAAAACTTTATTGAATTAACTGAAATCAGAATTTTTCTATAAGTTTTACTTTCTGCATATTTTTTTAATAAGAATAATATGTAAATGATATTCTGTTTCCTTAACTAGACAGAGGTCTGTGCTAAAGGAGGCAGGCTCATCCATTATTTCGACGGTAGTACCTGCATAGAAACAACTTTATTTAAATTTACATATATAGTGAATACAATATAACCTACAAAACAAAATGTCTCCGTTCACCAATAATTGAAATATATAAACGAAAAATAAATAGCAAACAAAATGGTTTTGGAAAATATTTCGAAGAACATTGTATTTCTACAACAGAATAAAACTTTAAAATATCTCAAAAACAATCTTCACTGAACTGATTCAGATGGTCTCGTATAATATACCAAGGCAAACGAAACATCACGATGTGTGCTTTGCAGGGACCTGCAGGAATAACTATGCATTAAATTTACCGTAAACACACAAGCATCGCATCTCTTAACTTGGAAACAAGAAATCGAAATTCGTAGACATTTTTTGTCGTACGAGCATACTCGAATTAAATAGTTAATTTGACTCAGAAGTAGAGCTAATTACAGTTCAATAGAGTAAATTTTTGTTTATTTATTGTTCCCCGAATGAATTACATAAATTCATTTATTTAAAAAAATTCTCATTATTTATTGTTAATTTCCCTTTTAAATACGCACGAATTCTTAATTTTAATTTTTTTGTTTTTTTATCTTGTTTATCTAAAATGAATATTTGTTAAATTATTTTACTTTATTATTAATTTTATAAGGTTTCTTATTATGACTTTGTTTGTTTTTTACTAATCAGTTTTTATATAAATTATTAATTTCTCTTAACTAAGTTTAATTTATTTTATTTATTTTTAATTATTTACTTTAAAACGTGTTTTATGTTAGGTATATAAAATCTTTGTAACTTTATTGTGCTATAAAAGCCGACTAGAGCATTGTTTAATAAATAAATAAATAAATAAATATATAAATAAAATTAATAAATCTTCAATGTCACTTCGAGAGCAGGATCACTGTTAGTACATTGAATACTATCGCTTCGAATAATAAGAAGTATGTAACTAATTAAATGTGGAGGCGTTTACCTTGAAATCCATTTAAATGATTATGAATAAAATCATTATTTTTAACCCTATTTTATATTATGTTCAAATTTTTGTCCCCAGAGGGTGAGTCATTAATCATGATGATTTCTATTATGTCTCACAGAGACAAAGCTTTTACACTAAAAAATATTGAGAATATAAAAACTGGTTAAAAAAAGAGTTAAAAATTGTAATGATTTTCAGGCATATTATAGTGTATACGTTAATAATTCAGATGGAAGTCATAAAAAACATACATAAAAAAGAATATGGCTTCATATCTTAGTCAAAAATAGATATCTCATTATTAGCGGCGACATCTGTATATGCTGGTTTAAACTGATCTCTTATCAGATTTATTTTATAACTAGGTGTAGCTGACATGTCGGTACCTAAGGAATAAGTATTTATTTATTTTATTTTTAAAAAATCATAAAAAAATTAAAAGAAATAATAATAATTTTCGAAAAAAAAAATATTTGGGGTAGTATAAAAGTATTAAAAAAATAATATTTTTATGATATTTTTTCCTATTCCCGGTGCAAGAGAATATAGAAAAGCAAAGCAATTTATTTTATAACTAGGTGTCGCTTACATGTCGGTACCTAAGAAATTAGTATTAATTTATTATATTTTAAAAAATCATAAAAAACATTTTAAATAAAAAATAATAATTTTCGGAAAAAAAATTCGAAAAAGTTGTAAAAAAACTTTTTTTTAAAAAAATAATTCGAAAATAAAATACTCTAAAGAAGTTACGGAAGTTACACGAAGTTACGGGGACAGACGTACAGACGGATGAACGGATAGACAGACAACGAAATTATTATAATTGGGATAATATAAAAATATTGAAAGAATAACATTTTTACGATATTTTTTCCTATTCTCGGTGTAAGAGAATGTAAAAAAGCAACGCAATTATAGCAAATATCATTTTTTTGTAAATTCCCAGTACTTCTAATGGCTTCCGATCCATAACAAACTGTGGTGAAAATGTAAAATTTCGCGAAAAGTTGAGCGGAACGTTGATTAATTGACTGTGAATGACCGATTGCTACAAATTTATGAAGCCTTGCATGCTACACAGTAATTGTTCTACGGCAGTTTGAATAGAAATTTGTGCCATTAATTTTTTCTTTGAATTGCACAAGCGAAAATTGTTTAAATAATTTGCTGAGGCTCCTATCAGGACCATCCCCCAGTGGCTGTTTATCGACTTTATTTATGTCAAATTTTAAATTCCCGGGACTATTCCGAATGGTGACTGTCTCCAAGATCGCCACCACCAGTTTTCACAGATTCGTGGCTGTGGCAGACAAATGAAACCACTGGAAAATAATTAGCGATTTATTAACTAATGATTAATTAAAACCAAGTTAATTAATCAATTAGAAAGACATACAGAAAAATCTAATCCACGAAAAAATATTTTGGCTACTACCGGGATTCGAATCCGGGTCACCTCCTTTCCGGGGCCGGTGCTCTGACCACTAAGCTATAGAAGCCTTGTAGATTTCCGTGAATATATCGACCTTATTTGTAATTCTCATTTTTATTAATTGATTAATTTTTATTTTTGTCAATAGAGCAATCCACTTTTTTGATACGGTATTTCAAATTACTTCGTAATACTACCGCTAGAGGGATGCCAGAATTAAACAATTAATTCATTTTATTTGGACACGTGATTAATTAAAAAATGATTAATTTTATTATTAAACTGACAAGTCACTTAACACTAATAACATAATTCAGTATGCTTGAAATTATACTATTTTTCAATTCGTCACTCGTTTATGAATACTTAATTATCGCTGGGGACATTTATTTAACACTCGCTAGAACATTCCATCCAATTCTCGCACGTAGTAGTCTCATTTATTTGATCGCTCCCTATCGGTAAGAACTTTCTCGATATCTGTCGCTTAGAATTTCCACGACTGGGCATATGAGTCATCTCGTGCTCACTTCGCACTGATGAAATGTTAAAACAAACTCATCAACATCAGTCCCACTTATGTATGAAAAACGCAAGTTTTTCGAATCTCCTAGAATATTCTTGTGTTTACTATAATGTTTTCTCTGTTTCCAGATGTTTGTAGACGTTCCCCGAATATTGTAGATAATACGAGAGTATGTTAGAAGACGCTAGAGAGTTCGATCTTATTGTTAACATCGACACATTGCGAGGGATTCGGATAGTGCGCAATTTCTTCTGCTTACCATTTTGTTACAATATGACGGGCTCGTGTCAACTCTCCGACAGCTGATTTCCCGGTAGCCCATATTTCCGAGAAAATACTATTTATTGTTTGCATTTGCATATTTCTGTGAAAATATGCAATAATTGATCAATTTTTAATGTTTTTTTTATTTTTATGACATTATTTTTTACACAATTATTTTATACAGTTATACAATTTGGCTTTTAAACGTGTTTTTTAAACAATTTTCAGAATTAAAAAAAATTAGGTTCGATATGAAATGACTTCTCCTTAACTTATGAAATAAATATAATAGGATAATAGGACTCTTGTAAAAACTATTTTAAATTTAAAAATTTCAGTTTGACGGTCGTAATAGCTGAAAAAGTGTTTCGTAAAGGTATGAAAATGCTGGCTTGTCGGTAAATCGGCTGTCGAGCAATCTCAGTTAAATTTTCGGGCAATACCTACATTTTTTTATTTATGTTGGAGTCGTTTTATACATATTTTAGAATATAAGAATATTTTGAGAATGTCCAAATTTTTCATGAACATATATATCATCACGATATATCATAGATATCCCATAGAGACGAAGCTATATCTTTATTTGAGAAAGTAGGTATGGAAGTCCTTTTGGGTGTTCACAGGGCTTACGACCTATCGACTGCAGGCAGGAGGTAATAAGAATACGTCTCACATATGAAAAAAGTTGTATTAGTTAAACATATACTTATACAATTTCCAATAATTTGATATATGTGGTAGTCTGATGGTAGGTGGAAAGTGATCAGTCAAGCCAGCCATATGATAGGACGTGAGCAATATAATAATAAAAATTGTGAGACATCTATGATATATCTTGATATTTATATATATATATTTTTTTTTTGGTCTTGGGAGTTGGTTGTGCGGTCTAGAACCAATGTAAGATATAATAAGACAAGATGTTTGGGATAAAATGCTCTTTGTTTTTGCTCCTTATCTGAATAATTTTATTAAACTTTGTTTTTCTTCAAAAAGTGGAAAATAATTTTGTGGTTACATTATTAACACAATTAATAAAAATGAACTTTGTTTTCAGCGTTCGTGTAAACAAAGTAATAACTTACAAAAATTTTTACACAAGTGATGAAGACAAAATTCATTTTTATTAATTATATGAAACATTATTTTGTACAGGAAAGGTAAATTTAAAACAGAAAAATTTTCAAAATTTTTTTTTTTCGCAATTTCTAGCATGCAAAAGAAATAAATTTTATTATTATTAAGATCTTGAGATGTATGGGATAAGTTCCCCCCAGCCTAGTATACCATATTGTATGGTTCAACTAATGCATGATATATAATTTTTATATAACTTGTACAGTTCACCATCATTTTCTGGCTATTTGCCATTATTTTGCAGTTAATCTGAATATCTTAGGAAACCCATGAGTCATCACGCACGTCTTGTAATATTAAAAAAAAAAGATGAATATAAATATGTATATTATAAATAACTCATTTGTATCCTTGAAAAATAGTTGAAATTGTGAATCTACAGTGGATGGAACTAACACGTAGCACAAATCATGTCATCTACATGGTTTAGCTATAAGAAAAACATGTGTTTTGGAGATGGTGTTTTAAGCCAGTATTGTAATATAACACCAACACAGGAAAATTTTAATCCTTTATATTAAGGGATTACACCACCTTTATATTTACAAAAAAATTTTTTTGCTTTATATTATAGCTTTATAAATTATTTAGCCGTCACTCATTCAAAAATTCCAAAAATTTGATTTTATTGATAAGCATATTATGTGATGGCTTTTTATTTTGTGGCTGTTAAGTTAATATATTCTCCTTTTTATTACTTTTTTTTAAAAAGTGTTTTAATTTTTTTGTCTCTTTTCCAAATGTTATTAACCTGTAAAGGTATTTATATATAATATTTTGATTGAAAGACCCTTTAGATATTCTATATTTTGTACAATAATAATGTATAAATATGCTATAGAATTTTATGAATATGATGAGCGTGCAGTTACGCATTTATAAAAATATGTTATAAATGGATATTACTCAATTTTACTTAAACGTCAGTTTTTTAAAAGGTTTCAATATATTCTCGCCATGTTTTTGATTTTGATGAAATTGCTTTTCTTTGTAATAGAATTTTGTATGGCTTTTCGGAAAATTGTATCGCTGTGTATAAAACATGTATTGTAAATTATTTTTTACGGTTGAACATCGAAATAATTTGACCCACTTTTTCCGTCAGTAATTAATTAATAATATAATAACTGATCGCTACTGAAATTCGTGTTACATTCAAAGCATTATTTTTAGAATCGTTATATATTTTTACAAATAACTATTAAATGCAAATGCAGTAATATCCACTTCAACTAATCAACCCCCAAGGATGTGCTACGTGACAAAATGGCCGCTTCATATTGAAGTGAGTTAATATCGCTTTTAGACTGTAACATCATAGCAAAGATAACAATATGCAAATATGTAACTCGAAAAAGCAGCAATGTTCATATTTAAAAGTCAAATATTTATTTATATACGTGTATAAAAGAAAAACAAATGTGCCAATTATTTATAGAAATTTATTTCCAATAATATGTAAGATTCATAGATTCCGGAGAAATTTCCTTTTGTAGGTAGTGATGAGTTTTTTGTATTTATTTCAGAAATATCTCACTGGAATATTACTGCCTTTGCTTTAATACTCTCCATATGGAAACAAGAAAGGACGTAGAAAGTGTTGATTATTTTATATTCTTATTTTATCTTATTCGTTGAATTTCTCGGAAATCAGAATTGGAAAATATAGTGCAATTGTTGATTCGCGGAAATAAACATAAACTTTTATTAAACAATCTCCGTTATTCCTTCAACATTCCGTCACATAAAATTCACCTACTTCTGTCATCGATGAAGTTATTAAATCAGACTGTTTTAAAATGTTTTTCATTACGTTGTAAAAATTTTAATATTTTTCGATTCCTCCAGCACGAATATACGACCTTCTGTATTTAATGATACAGTTGAAATTTTCACTAGTTGCTCGTGAACTATTTATTATCCGCAGGCTCCATATGGAGTACAGATTGTCCATGGTTTAAAAATAAACCACGTGATGTATTGAATACTTTGCGTTGGAACATAAATTTTGATATGCAAGCGAAAAAAATGTCAACCAGGCGACAAAGAACGGCCTGGGTAAGAGGTGGGTACTGTATGTTCGCAGTCTGGATCCCTTACAAGTGAAATTAGCCAATATATGAAATATTTACACTATACCCTCTTTTTTTAATAGAGATGTGAACTTGGAATAGTGACGATATTTTAACAGGTGGTACACTAACGAACACGGTTATTTGAGATTTGTATCTGATTGCGTCGATGATTGGTAACTAATTTTTTGCAATTCGATGGGCAACCATCGGTAATAGACAACACTTATATCTTAGATATCAATCATCGATACAATCAGATACAAATCCTAAATAACTTTATGAAAAATAGCCCGTTGAAATAACGGTTTAACCATCACTAACATGGAAAACGTGCTGTTTCAATATTCTTACTATTTTTAAAAAAGCTAAACGTTTGTGCTATGAAAATAAGGCTATCTTGCTGGTGTCCTGTAACAGGGCTCACCGACTGGGAACTAGAGACCTCCAGATAACTTTATGACTAACTCCATACCGTGACAATTTCCGTCGCACTGCTACACCCTGAAATGGAACAAATTATTTTATAGACAGCAGGGGGCAATTTCAGGATGATTTTTTTTTTCTCACTCGTATAAATTTGAACTATATTGAAAATAATATACACGTTTAAGATATTATACAACTAGAAATAGACTACGGTAGTGAGCTTTGATACTCAAACGAAGCATGGCGTTTCTTCACGCATGCCAGCACAGTTCTCCGAGTGCAGGGCTTGTGTACTTTGCACCCCGGGGATTATAACACCCTCATCAAATGCTGGAACATAACAGCACGATGCGCACGCTTTCGTTGCGTACTAAAATTTCATCCCCAACGCGCCTAAAGAATTATAATTTGGAATATATTTTCTCATTTTTAGTATTTTTTTTATAAAAGCATGTATATATATTTTTTATTTAAAATATTATTTTAGCTAAGCTGAACGATTACGCATTTTTTATTAGATACACTAACAGAATAATCATACATAATACATAAAGAATAATGCAAATTTAACTAAGACTCTGCTCACTATCCCAATTACAAGAAAATGTCGCTCTAGCATAAACATGCATATGTATATTTTAGAATATTAATGTAATGTGATTATGTAAAAATATGTAACTAGGTAATTTATTAATGTATTCTATGGGTTTGGGTTATCGTCAAGAAAATGGATGTTATGTAGGAGTGACGTTTTGAATGATGATAGGGTGTCTGCAAGAATATAAACATTGATATTGTGGCCAGCACAATATGAATACAACAAACAAATTTTGTATGAAAAGTGCTGTTACTACAATTATACGCGTACATACTTCATTCCACAAAGCCATTGTAGTGCATTGTTGAAGAGCTGTGTAATTTTAATCCAACTTCAACCGGTCAACATCGTTTTGTTTTTAAAAGTTTATTAAAAAGTCCACCACACGTCACGATTGTTGCTTTACTCACCGAAAAAGTTTTTCCTTTGAAAATACCATTTCCAAAACGACCCTCCAAGGACTGAGGGTCCAGACAAAAGCAATGTCATGCATATTAATACGTCCGCACAATTAATATTCAATTATTTACAGGGGAAATAAATCGTGGATTCGTAAAACACATTTGTTCCTCAGTAATATGAATACTACATGAAGCTGTCCTACTTTATGTTACAAAAACAAGAGCCTTTGAATCTTACGTTTATCTTTAGATTTAAAAAATTGTTGAACTTTTTCCGACTCCTTTGAAAATATGAATTATATATTACGATAAACGCCTTAACCTCAACAAGATTGATATTATTAACCTTTCTATACTCACGCCATAACATCTACTATCCATAATATCTGTTGTGTTTCCGTAAATATACGCAATGTATAATTCATGTTTTATTTTATCATGAAAAAACCATTTGCAAGTGTAGGTATATTAATAGATAAAAACTAATTACGAGTATTTAAATCGAATCCTAAAAACATAAGGATTTTTTAATTCAACATTTGGATAAAAAAAACTGTATGATATTTATAACCGATGGTTGTACTGGATAATGATCCACATTAAAATACTCATTTCTTTACAAAATTTTGAAAGAATAACATTTATTCAACAAAACTATCCAACTCAATAAAAAAATCAATTCTGATAATTATTAATTATATTCTAATATTTGAATTAAGGAGAACGGCCATTTTAGTTTTGATTAGGTAGATATAGAAATATTATATGATATTGGAGCTAACAACAAGTAAGAAGAAGTATAAAGTACAAAAAATAATCAAATTTAAAATATTTGTGATAATTTTATTAATAACAGCAAAGTCACTTTGTGGTAAAATTATTTATTTTAATAAAAAAAAACACTTTTTAAAAAACCAGTATTTATTAAATTATAAACTTGTTTTGGGGCCATCGTTTCTTTGATCAGGATACAACTTATACTAAAAATTAAATTGCAATCATTTTTATAAATGTAAAACTCGAAGAAATGTTAATATTAAAACTAAGGACCACTTAAGGTATTTAAATAGCAAAAATTATTCTGAATCTCCCAATCATCTTTTAGAAACAAAACATTATGTTGATATTAAAAAGAGTTTATAAATTTTACACACACTACGAAAGATTACAGTTTGATGAATAAAAAGTTTAGAAATTCAGAAAAGAGTTAATAGTAAATTAAATATGATAAATAAACAAATCGTTTTTTGCAAATAGTTACCATTCAAATTTGTTTTTACATAAATTATTCAACTCCCATATATTTTTTGTTTTAGTTAATGTCTATGTTTTTATTTTTAATTTTTGGTAAACGTTGTATCCTGATGAAGGGGCCATTGTCCCCAAAACATGTAAATAAATCATTAAATTGTGGTCTTACGCCAAATGTTTTCATTAAATTAATATTTTTTTGGTAAATGATGATTGTTGAATTTGTGATTTGAATGCTTTTTAATGACACATAAGAATTATTAATCCTCTACGGCCGCGCACAGGTATTTTTTATCACGGTATGCCAAGGGTTGATTAGAGATCTTTAATCTTCTTAACATAAGCTCGCAGATCATTTTTTCGACCGTATATTAGTGAGATGCTTTGACTGTAGGGCTTCCCATTACATGGCACTTATTTTTGTTCTAGATCCAGAATTCATATCGATCCAGCCGTTCGGAGACTACATCTATCTGCTGATGAGAGAACGCGACCCCTGCAACTTGAGCTCCGACGTGTACAGCTCCGAGAGGCAGTCGGGGATCTCCGTGGCCGCGAGGGTGTGCTCGGGTGACAAGGGTAGCTCGAGGGACAGGAGGCACTGGGCCACGTACGCAAAAGCGAGGATTACCTGTTCCACCCCGCACTACGATCAGTTGGGTGAGCAATTTTCTTTGGCGTAAAGTGTGCACAATTTGCACGTCAAAACGGGGGTAAATTATTTAATATGTTCTGATTTTCAACACCATGTAACATGGACTAAGAACCAGCCATCGCCAGACTTATGACGATAATGGAAAACGGGTGAAAAATCAATTACACGATTCCGTTCAGACAAACGGACTAACAGGTGAAGCTAATATAAGCGTGGCAAAATTGATAGGTTTGATTACGCTAAAAACGAACATTAAAATTCGTCAAATTATTGATTTTACTTAATTTGAGCTATTTAATCTCGACGCAGCGTATTTTTTGGCAAACACGAGTAGGTACACAGCAGATTTTGAATAAATAAGTAGCCCTGATAATGTTAACAACACATCAGCCCTGCAATGGGATCCGAAACGTCAGCCAGAAAGGTCGGAGAAATACGGCAGAATATCCCAGAAAACTTAAACCAGAATATTTTAAATTTATATATTTTACATAAATCACTATCCTGATAGTTAAGTTTTACAAAAGATAAGGCGAAAACGTTAGTTAAAATAATGCAAATTTAATGTAATTTATTTCCGTAACTATCGATATTTTATACAAAGTGTATAGAAGTTTTTGCTACCAACTACGATGTACCTGTATAAAATCACCACGCAATTGTAGAGTTCGTAGATACCGAGGTCAACGAGGTCTCTCATCTCATGATCCACAACGATCCCCGACATCGTTAGACAGGGTGAAATTTGTCGATATTTGAATGCACGGAAAAATAAACAAACATGTGAGCAAATTCTCCCTAACAATGCCAAATACGACAGAGTGGACCCAGACACAGGAACACACAGATGAATTTTCCCCTCTGAGGAGATGAATACTGCCCGCCCACCTCCCAGCACCCCCCGCACAATCACCGCTGTCTGCAATAACTGCTGAAAAAGTTTTTTAATAATTTGAACATTACGACATGCTAACGTGTAAAAATTAATATTTGAAAATTAATTTCAAAAGAATATACGAGTATATCTAAGCCCTCGGGAATATATTGAATCATATATCATGACTAGCTGTGCCCGCGCGGCTTCGCACGCTTAGATTTTTAGTACAAGATTTGGATCGTCATAGCACTTTCGCGAACCTTCTAGAACATCCTCCTTCGAATTTATCGAATGTAAAGGAACATTATAGACACACCGACACATTCCGCCACTCAGTTTAGAACCTTATAGAACTTTCGGGAATTTTCTAGAACCTTCTCCTTTCAGAACTTTCTAGAGCAGGTTTTTCCGATACCTTCTAGACTCACCGACACAGTCGGCCCGCCTATTTTCAAACAAATCTGAAGCATTTGCTGCCTTCCCATAACAAAACAATGTGCTAGAAAGCACATTTTCATCACCCACTCCCACCCATGCACAGCCACCCCCACCAAACTCGCATATTTTCGATGTGACACCAAAGGCTATCCACCACCATAACCACCAGTGGATGGTTGTGGCTGGTTGTGGAGAAAACTTGGCGGATAGGGAAACACGGGTTTCTTTTTATATATATATATATATATATATATATATATATATATATATATCTATATATATATATATAGATATATTATATATATATATATATATTGATTAGAGGGAAAGCCACGACGATGTAATATTTAAGTATCGATTCTTCTGTCTCGAGAATTTGATATGGAAAAAAAAATTGCGTATTGAAAGTAAGGTCAAGATATACAAGACATACATAAAAGGCGTCCTATTATGACATACGCTGTAGAGACGCGGGCTGACACTGTCCTCACCAAAGGACTCCTCAGAATATCTGAAATGAAGGTGCGGAGATTCATTACTGGAAAAACTCTACGTGATCGTATCCGAAATGCAGACATAAGGAAAACCTGCAAAATATAAGACATAGCACGAAGATTCTTAAGAAATCATGTAGCCAGAATGGGCAGTGACAGACTCGTGCATACAGCAGCGAATAAAATCCCCTCTGGACGACGCGATGCCCACCGGGAAGACCACCGAAAAGATGGAGGGATAGCTGGACCTCGTCATCCCAGGAAGCATAGTTTTCTATATTAAAGATCAACAGATCTACTAAAAGAAAAAGAAGAAGGTTCTTATGCAATGTACCTATGATATGTTATCGTCATCATCATCTTCATCCCCTTTACCTAGTAGGGTCGGGGGCCCAATGACTCTACAATGTGCTTCCATATTCCTCTGTCTTGCGCAGTTCAACGAGTCAACGAGTCCAGATTATTTTTTTTGTTGTTTCTCCCAGCTTAGTCTGGAGCGACCTACCTATCGTCTTCCTTCCGGGGTTGCCAAGAGGATTCTTCTTGGTATTCGTTCCTCTGGCATTCTTATCACACGTCCAAACCACCTCATTTATGATTTTTCTATATGTAGGTGTAGGGGCTTCATGTCGAGTGCGTGACTAGTGTCAGCACTTCTCACTCATAGTTTATAATATATATGTCAATATATTATATTTTTATTTTTTTAATGTTTTTAGTGAGATTGAAATTTATAGAAAATTGTTCAATGATATCATTAATTAATATTTCGCAGCTACTTCGTGGTGTAATATTCTAAATAAAATATATTCTTCAAATAACTTAATAACTCGCATACAGTGATTAAAAGTTTAAAATGTTTCATTACTAGTTTCAGGAAGAACAGAACTTCTCATCGACACGTGTAAATGATAACTTAATAATAATTTAATAACTTATTAATTTTAATAGATTAAAAACTTTGTATAAACCACTTGGAGTAACTTAACATCTACCGATTTCGATACTACTGTATTTTCATCTGGACTGAGCATATGACGGACACGTATTCATTCATTGACGAAGATACAGTGGTATCGAAACCGGTAGACGTTTAGTTACTCCAAGTGGTTTGTACAAAATTCATATTTTTTTTTTTTTAATAGAGATGCGAACACGGAATACGTGTCACATCAATATTCTTACTATTTCCAAACTAAGCTAAATGCTTGTGCTATGAAAATAGGACTAACATGCTGATCTGGAGTGAGATTCGAACCCGCAACCTTTGGATCACGAGGCGAGAAGCCTAAACACAAGAACAACAAGCTACACAATTCTTAATAATTATATTAAAAATTAATAATTATATCCAACCACACGATAACCCTATAAACATCAAAAATATAAAATTAAATTCAATCGTACGACGACTAATCTGGCGAGGCGGTGAGGTATGGGAGGGTGGGGGTGATTTAGATATTTATTAGAAATATTTTTAATATTAGAAGCGAAGTGTTTTTGAAGTAATATTATTGATTTATGTTTTTTTCAGGATTCAAGGTTGGTGGATTTCTACTGTCTCTAGGTTTTTTCATTATTTTAGTATATTACCGAATAAATTTAAGGCTGTCGAAAGAATATTTTATTTCAATTACATGATTAGACAATTCTGAGAATTTTATGTTAAGGTAGCGATGGTATTCTTTTATGCGAGTGTCCAAATTTCTCATGGTTTGCCAATCACCTCAATTTTTTTGTCGCAATCATCGCAATTTCATATATTCCGCTTTTTTCTAATATAGGTAGGTACCTACCTATTTTTTTATCTGAAAAGTATTTTACCGATATTATTGTTTGTATTATCTTTTTTTCTTTTTCTTTTCTTAGGCAGGGAAACAGTGTGTAATTTTTGTTGAAATTGGATTCGATATAAAATTTTCCGCCAAAAAGGATTTTCTGTAATGTTAACGTTATGGCCTGAGCATATGTATCGGTAAGCTTTTTATTAATTAAATTTTGAGTATCGCATTATTAGAATGCCGTTATTAAATAACGATTAGTTTTCTTGTTTTAATTTCGTTGTCACGATCAAGGCCTTCAAGTGGAGTATTGATTAGTCGATTTGACATAAAATGTAAGCTGGCCATTTTATGCATTTGTGGAGATGAAAAGTTGATACAGGAATTACGGTGTCAGTGTGTGTGGTTTTTAGGCATATTTTAAATTGGAAATTATCATTCTAAACTTTGATAGAGAGTTCCATAAAATTTAAGCTATTTACCTCCCTTTCTTTTAACTCGTAGCGTCTGTTTGCTTGCTTGTCTGTCGAAAAAACTTTGGATCGATTTTTATCCCTTTTCCCGTGATCCAATCGAGCTGAAACTTTACAAACAGACTTGTGGTGATGATAAAAAATTTTAGTTTAAAAAATTAATAATTATAGTATAATAAAATTTTGAAATTTTTTATTGCTCGCTTTCGTAGCGTCGCCCAACGCGTCGCGAGTCCAACGCGTAGGTTAAGCGCCAAACCTGTTTCCACTTGTAAATGAGAAATTGAGTATAATAAAAACTTTGTTTTTATGATTTAATTTTTTCAGCGTGAATTTAATGTTTTGTTTTCGTGTAGTGTATTGAGAATGTGTGAGAAATGAATTTAGTCAATGCCCGCGAATACACAGAAAATATCGTCAACGTACCTATACCAACTAAAAATACATAATTCAACAATGGGGTGAATCGAATTTAATAAGTGGGTAATTTTAATAAGATTTGAGAGACTGTTGAGGAATTTTTGATTTCTTACGTTTCTAAATTATCTAACTTAAGATATTTATCTCTATTATTAATATTTAAAATTTCGATGCTGTTTTTTTTTCAAAGCATAACTTGTCTTCAATAGCTTATTTGAAAATTCTGAGAAATTATAATAATAAAATTCAATTCAGCGTATTCCGTAAACCGTAGAAGTATCTCTATAGCTATTGTTATGATTGTTGCTAAATAGATTGAATTTATAAGTTATCTGACTAATATATTGAATTTGCATGTTATGTGACCTCCAAAAATTTGTATTTATATCGTGCAAGAGCATACAAGAACATATAACAGCTGTATTCAATAAGTTAATGATTTTTTTATTTGATAAATGTGTATGTCAACACATGAAAATGCAAACAATAAGGTATACCTATAAAACTCTGTGTATAAACTATAAAATGTTTGTCTGTCTGTCTGTCTGTTATCTGTACAAATGTACACCCTTTGACCGATCTGACCTAAATTGTGCAAACTTATTCTTTAGGACCCGGCTGGTAGCAAAGATGGTATTTCACCCCAGGACATATATATCATCCTTCCTAGCCTAGATTACAGGGGCGTGCAGTGAGAATAATAAGCATGACTTTTCCCAAGCATTTATTTTGAAAAGAAACTGAAATAAGAGATATATCTCGTAATCTTCTGGTTTGTGTCTTCTGGAGTATTATGCCATATTTTTACGATCTTCCTGGCCTATAGGATGACCTTATATTATAGGCCCCTTTTTACAAACTTATAGACCAGAAAGGTCGTAAAAACACGGCATAACACCCCAGAAGATACAAACCAGAAGATTCTGAGTGACCGTGAAAACCTATGAACATTCTTAACATCTCGTAATATTCCTATCACAGTAATAAACAAATTATTCAGATTTTAGTATTTCATAATATTCTGACAGATAAATATTAAATTTCGATTTTTTTTCCAAATAATAAAATTAAATAAAAGTCACGCTTCTTGTTCTCGCTGCACGTCCCTCCTAGATTGAATGCAAACATTTTTTTTATTAGAGGCTTTGCGAGACAATGGAACCTTTATTTATCCCCACAAACTTATTTTTAATTTAATTCTTAACCCGTGCAACACCTGGTATAAACAGCTGGCAGAGGCGTGCAGCGCATACAAGCAAAAAAGCTATGCATTAGTAAAGATTCTGGGAAACAAATGTTCATTAAATATGTAATCTTTATCTTAAGAAAAAGACTATTTTAAATTCTAGCCGTAAAACGTCCTACGACTAGACGTTTTATTTCCGACGTTTCTGTATCCAACTTCATGTCAATTCATAATTTATCTCATTGTTTTAATTATGTATAAATCGTCTTCGAAATATATTGAAAATTTTTGCCTTATTTTACCTATCTATATAAAATATTTATTTATTTAGAAAATACTTGTTTACAATACTTATTTTATATTGCAGTTATTTTTGTGGATTAAAGCTACTCAGTTCATTATATACAGTTAAAAAATACAAAATATGTATATACCGATATAAGTAGGTATATTAATATATATTTTTTTTAAATACGTATAGGTATATAGTCGGTCACAGCGTAACCTAAGTTTATATCCACTGCACGCCACTGACAGCTGGTGACCTATAAAGTATTGTAGAATAGTCAGTTACACTATGCAGGGTTATTTGAAAAACATTAATAACCTCGCAGGAATATAATCCTGCCTTGATTTTGAGTCGAAAATGTTCAAACTATCATGACCTAATATGAATAATTATGGAGGTATACGACATCAAAGTTTGCATATTTTTTTTCAATATTTCTGACTTATTTTTCTGTAAAACGTTGGACTATTATTACAGTAACTTATATCGATTACGAAAAATTCATTCGTTTCAATGCAAGTTAAATAAAATGATAAAAACCCCCAAAAATTTCCAATTGGAATGTTTTCCAATTGGAATTCGAAGATTTTTATTATTTTATTTGACTTGAATTAAAGGAAATAAATTTTTCATATTCTATGTAAGTTACTGTAATGATAGTCCAACGTTTTACAAAAAAATAAGTCAGAAATATTGAAAGAAATATGCAAACTTTGATGTCGCATATCTCCATAACCATTGTTATTAGGTCATGATAGCTTGAACATTTTCGACTCATAATCAAGGGAGGAATATAGTCCTGCGAGGTTATTAATGTTTTCCAAATGACCCTTTATATTTACTTTCACAGAGAGCGTCTACAGAGTGCCAGAAGACAAGGCAAGGCTGTACGGCATCTTCACGTCCGGGCACGGCTCCGTGATGAAGGGCTCGGTGATCTGCTCCTTCTCGTCCTCCTCCCTGGACCGGCCCTTCCACGGGCCCTTCTCGGAGTGGAGCTCGGGCGGCAGGTCGCGGTACCCCGTACCGGACGACCGGATCCCGAACCCCAGGCCGGGGACGTGCGCCAAGGACACCACCAAGCTTCCGGATTCAGTGGTCAACTTCCTCAGGTTACTGTGTAATGATTCGTTAAGCTCAATGTGACAATTTAAGCTCAATGTGACAAGTTAAGCTCAATGTGACAAGTTAAGCTCAATGTGATAATTTAAGCTCAATGTGACAATTAAAGGTCCCAATGTTAAATGTAGATAGCGATTTTAATCACCTATAGGTTTGCGAATTAACGCTTGTAATTATTTTTTTTATGTATCGTGAACTTAAAAACATTCATTTATGGAAATTTTATTTATTAACACCCTTCAGGGCTTTTACATACAATAAGGTAAAGTATGCATTATATTAATGAATACTTTTAACAATACATAGTGAGAGCCCGTGAAATACAAACAAGAAAAAATAATAATATAAAGTAGAAATCAAATATATAGCAGTAGAGCAATACTAAAAGATAAATATAATATAAAGTAAAAAGCAAAGTATATAGCAAATGCACATACTTGAAATAAAGCATAATATAATAACAAATACAACAAAAAAATTAAAGTAATCATGTAAAGTAGAAAGCAATAGCACAAGTTTAGTAAAGCATTATATAATAAAAAAATTACAACAGTTTATCTCACTCCATCGACAACTGAAATCCACTTATTTAAGTCCAATCTGACGAATACTACTAATCTTTCAATACACCTTTAAATATTATAAAGTTGGTGGAAAAAACTTCAAGTTGATCGTATTTGTTCGCTAGTCTAGAAGCCTTTGCAGTGGCGAATTAAAATCGCAGTTGATAGCTGCCGTTTGTAAGGAAAAACCTGCATGACTTGTAAAATGAGCCGGTCATCTTACTAGAATGAACCTGTGCGGAGATGAGCAACCTTAAAATAAAAATGAGGACAAAATATTACACAAAATATATTAATTTTTTAGATATTGTAGATATGTTCAGAAAACAAGTACGTATGAGGAGTATAAAAGCAAATGCAGTAATATCCTACTGAGGTTTTTCTGAGATAAATACAAAAAACTTGTCACTAATTTTCTGGAACGAGTCATAAATGTTCACGTCCTAAATGTCTTCATACAATGTTTCTAAGGATTCGCAATATCAAATCATTTTTTTAATATTTCTGACTTATTTTTTACAAAAAGTGGAACTATCATTACAGTAAAATGTCGATTATGGAAAGTTCATTCGCTTTAATACAAGTCGAATAAAATAATAAAAACTTTGAAAAAATTTAAAAAAGATTTTTTTACAAGGTTTTGTCACTTTATTTGAGTTCTATTGAAGCAAATGAATTTTAAATTTTAATTGATATAAGTTACTGCAACGATAGTTCAACTATTCAGGAAATATGTCAGAAATATTGAAAAAATCCAATCTTTGATATTGCGTATATCTCCATAACCTTTTAAATTAGGTCATAGTTACTTGACCATTTTCAACTCATTATCAAGACAGAAATCCACCTGTGAAGTTTTTGCTACTAGCTTTAAGACATTGTGTATATAAGGTATCTCATTTCTAGTAGCAAAACTCTGCGAAGTCTCATTTAAATAGAAAATAGTATTTACGCCTTCGGTGAATTTTTTTTTTTAATATTCGATACAAGTTACTTTCATGATACTCTAACGTTTTACAGAAGATGGGCCAGAAGTATTGAAAAAATAGCAAACTTTGATGTCGTTTATCTCCTTAACTGCTAAAATTTTATCCAAAGTGTAAATAATATTTTCTTTAAAAAATTTAATGAAGAACACTCCCCGATGTTTTTGCTACTGGCTACGAGACGCCCTTTACAAAACATGTTTGTAATCTTTTCGAGTCTAGACGGTTAATGCTTTCTGAGGCTTCGGTTATTTGATTGATTGGTGTATAAGAGGGGTTGATTGGAAATCATAAAGGAAAATTCGATATTTCTTTTAGTTTCCGCTCGAAAAGTAATAATATATTTTAATTTCTCGCCTTCGTCGGCATCTGTGCAGAGTACAAGAAAAAATTATTATTACTTTTTTAATGCGTTTAATTTGTTCCCTTTATTAATAAAATATTACCTTTTTCCATTTTTCATAAAATTTTACAAAATACGAACATGAAATGATTTTTTTAATTCAAGGTACGAACTTAATTACGCAGGAAGAAAATTTTTCATTAAAATTTTAATATTAAAAAATGTAATTTTGTATTGAACAATACACAAACCAGGCTGTTTTTATATTATGGGTTGCTGTATTTAAACTTTTCAAATAATTTTCAAAATAAAACTTTTAATTTTAACACCATATTTCTCAGATTCTAACGCTAATAGTAAATTATTTAAACATGTCAATCATTTTTAAAATGCTTTAAAATAAAACAGGTGATATATTTAGAATCTTAACGCAATTAACAACATTTAAAAATTATTACGTCATAAACCTATGTTTATTTCAAACATTGATTTTTCTGTGTTTCTATCTAACTCACAATCTAAGTTATTTTAATTATCAAGGAACCATTTTTTTGAATACGGTAACTTCTCAAAAAAAGTCATTTTTAAATTATGTAAGATATAAACGAAATCTAACAGATACAAGCTATTTATATGGGAAACCAACATTATAGATTTCTTTAAAGAAATGGATGGTTGCTTCCAATGGGACAAAATAGATCTCTTACAAATACGGCAATATATGTTGATAGTATCTCACATTTTTTTTCGAAATAGTACAATATAATTATTTATTTATTTATTAATCAAGCCCTAGTGGGCTTTTAAAGAACGAGAAAGTAATAAAGATTTTTTACATACCTAACATAGAACACATTCTAAATTAAATAATTTTAAAAAAATAATAGAAATAAAACATATTGAAGATAAATGAAAAATACATATATTTACAATGATTAGTACAAAATCATATATAAATAATTAGAAACCTTTAACAATTTAATAATAAAGTAAAATAAAGATAATTAAACCAATGCACCAGATAAATAAGATAATAAGATAAAATAAACTAAAAAATAAATTAAAATACAGAATTAAAAATGAACAATGATTTGGACACTTTGAAATGAATACATATATTTAATTTATGGAGAGCAAAAAATAAATAGAAATTTAGTCCTTAAAACTGTAATTAAGTGTAATTTTATTTATTAATTTATTAATATCAATATTTTAGACGTCAAACTCTATACATAATAGCCTTGACACTTATAACAACGATTAAATAGAGATAACCACATCGATTTATGAATAACTTAATGGTTGTTGAAAAAGTATGAACTATCTCCCCCCCATACAAGTATTTTCGGTTGTTTATTGAAGGGTCTTACATAACTTATTTTCTTTGTGTCACCAGAAAATATATAAATATAGCATTTAGCTATTAAATCACACAAATAGCTAAATGCTATTAATGTGATTTGAATTGAAATGGTTTCATATAAATACGTATTTTGTTACAGATCGCATCCGATGATGTTTGAGTCAATCCTTCCAGAATTCGATGGACCGATATTTATACAAAAGGACACAATCTTCACTGTTCTGGCTGTTGACAAAATTGTCAATAACCTTAACAACTATACGATTTTTTACGCAGGAACGAGTAAGTTATTACATTTTATAGACTGGTAATATTGAATATTTCATGAATCGAGTCTCCATTCTAGTAGGAAATTTCTTTCTTATAAACATCATCTGCTCGTGCGTGTATAATAAATTTATGTTTAAAAACTAACAAACTTTGAATAAATTATATGATTTTTTACTAGACTGTAGTAGATAGACTAAAAATAGGATCGCTGTGATGGTTTGGTCAGGCGGAACGTATTAGCGAGAAGAGAATGAAAAATAAAATATATGAAGCGAGCTTTGAAGGCAACGGGAACAGAGGGCGTCCGCAAGAGACCTACTGCGATCGGGTTTACAAATATCGAAGAATTCCCTGTCAAAAGCTTAAAAACAACAAGATATAAATATTGTCGAGGCAAAAATCGTGTGCCCCAGTAAAAGTGTACAGCGTTCGATCCAATATGACTTAATCCTTAGTTTGTTAGTTATTTATGACGTCTATCGGTTTTGATATCACTTTATCTTTGTCAAAATGGACGCACAATAATTTCATTGAAGAATAAGTTTTACCTCAACATATATTTTTATGAAATGACAATTGTGAGCTGAAAATAATCGTTGACCCAGAAATTGCAGATATGATAAGCTGTTCAATTATCATAACGAATGCCAATAACGATAAGTCTCTGTCCGAAACTTTTTGTAACGTCCATAACTTATTTTATAAAAAAAAATCCTTTTTTTTCTGTTGTTTTTTTTTTCTTTTTCTTTGTTTTTCTTCTTTACTTTTTTTATTAGTAAATAAACACTTATTCTTCAGGAACCGACATGTAAAAGTACCGTCATTTTTGACGGGTTATAGCAAGTGTTATTACAATTGTACAGCTATATATATTACTGACAATTACTATTACTAATTTTATAACAATAAAGAATATCAGAAGTCTGAACGCGCCGTTTGAGCCATAATCCTTCATCAATCTCAACAAAATTTCCCTAAATAAGATAAAGTATAGAGGTAGGTAGTGACCGAGAAGCTTGATAAATATTTTTTTTTGATATAGAGTCACGTGTCACATCAATATTCTTACTATTTTCAAACTAAACTAAACGCTTGTATTATGAAAATAGGACTAACATGCTGGTCTGGAGTAAGGTTCTAACCCGTGATCTTTGAGTCCTAACCACAAGACCAACAAGCTACTCTATCTATATTATCCTATATTTATATGTATTATTATCAAGGAATTAAACGTCTTTTGTTCAATAAACGGCGATTTATTGGTAATGAAATACATATACTCGTATATGAAAAGTGGTACTGATACTGTACTGTACTGGTATTTATATCAATTTAATCTCTGAGAGCATTAAATTAATTGAATATCCTTAAATATGTTATCTCTGAGTTTTATAATAATTATATATTTTACCACTTAAATGTCGACAGGTGAAGTATTAACTAACGTAGAAGTAACATAGTAAATGTTTTTTAATGATAATCGTGAATAATCTCTACAATATTAATACCAAATCCATCAATAATTTATTAATCTCCCAGATTTATCTCATCGCACCTCATTCCACGTACCGGCTTTACCTAAAGCCAGGTTCGCTGGAGCCACGCAGAAATATAAGAGAAATATTGTAACAATTTCTGTCAGAAATCCTGGTCAATATGTACACGCCCGCGTTGGGTTGGATGTCATTTTAGGTATTCCCATATTAAAATTTGTATTGTATTTCCAGAATACAGTATGAAAAAAAATCGAATACGCGGCCGCACACCGCTTGTTGTTCCAGTGAAAAATTCATTATTTTGGCGTCCCATCGTTTCCCGCAGTTATTTTTGCGCGGAATATTCAAGTGCGTAAAAGACCAAATATAATATAATTTAATCAACTTTTCCGGTATGAATTTGTTATGTAAACATACGTTGATTTCAAGCGCCCGATGCGTAAATTCGAAAGCCGCATTTTATTTTTATGCAGAGAATACACAACTTACAGAGAGGCAACGAAATTATTTTTATTGGGATGAGACCTTATGTTTTTTTATTATTTATTATAGTCATATCACAGTACATATTTTCATGAATATAATAATACACTCGTACAAAAAAAACGTGTTACTCGCCATAAAAGAGCTGAGGTTCGTGTTTATTGGAGTAATCGCATCAGTTTATTTCATGGATATTACAATTGTAATAATAAAGTATTAAGAATATTGATATATAGTGAAGCTAATGGGAATTTCAAGGGATTTTTTATTAATTTTTTTTAGCATTTTTAATTGACGTAAGATTTTGAATTTTTTTTAAATTTTCTGGTGATGAATTGAATTTTTTAATTCCTATAAAGGAATAATGGTTCTGGGCTGCGCTTGTTTTAATTTGAGCATTTTTAAATTTCGAAATAATCTTGTAGGCCTGGTTTAATTTATTTGTTTAATGGCAGCATCTTACTTTTTTAAAAAAAATTATTATTACTGATATTATTTTCGTTTTTTACTTATGTTTTACTTTTTTTACGAATATAAAACTTACTGCTTTAATATTCGGTGCAGCATCACGATGTATCACAATTTTTCTCCGGCGCCTTTTCTGGTTCCGTTTCACGGCTTTTGTTATTTTCGACTGTTCTTCATACAATTTCATATCAATGCTTTTCCTATTTTACTTATTTGCGCGCATCAAATTCGTTTCTTGAATCTCGAAAAGAGTCTTACTAAACAGAATATTTTCCAAAAACCAAATTAATTAATCAATTAGAAAGACATACAGAAAAATCTAATCCACGAAAAAATATTTTGGCTACTCCCGGGTCACCTCCTTTCCGGGGCCGGTGCTCTGACCACTATGCTATAGGAGCCTTGTAGATTTCCGTGAATATATTTTCCTACTAAAGCCAAAATATTTTTAAAAAAATGTAAATTTAAATGTCGCTTATCAAAATATACACTTTACTCAAAATGTAAACAATATTTTCTCATCAAAATTCAATAAAGAAGAATTTCTTGAAGTTATTACATCTAGCTACGAGACATCATATATATGTGTGTGTCTCGAAGACCGAATAAGTATGTAAATTACAAGTTTTTCAATTAGAATGACTAAATATCGGCGCATACTTCATGTTCAACTTACTTTATTACCCTCTATGGTTTGATAGTTAGACATATATATTTGGACAGTGATGAGATATGAAAGGTACTTCTTATCCATTTATAATAGTAATCAAAAGAGATTGACGGCATGGTAAAGCAGTTAGGATAGAATTATATGCCATCATCGTTGGATCGCACCCTGTATCCACTTAAATTTCGAGCTAAATATAAATTATTCATTGATTTAATGCGCGAGTAGATAACGTTTATAATAAAAAACATCCCTTAAAGCTTATGAAGTATTTTATTTACCATTAATTTAGCGTATTAACATAATATGCCATTTTTAGATGATGGTCGCATCTTCAAAATAGTCCAATGGATCTCCGAAGGCAGAAGCGAGAGCTTCCTTCAGGATATCTGGAAGGTCCTCAGTGATCAAGAAAAGGTCGTCGCAATGGTCTTGTCGAGGTCGCGCGGAAGCCTCTACGTGACTTCTGACCAAAGGGTGGTTCAGGTCACATTCGGAGGCTTGTGTCGTCATCAATACGACGGTTGCGTCAGATGCGCTAGAGATCCATACTGCGGTTGGAGTGGGAGTGAAAATTTGTGCAAGCCTTATGAAATAGGGTGAGTATACAGTGGTATTGCTTATTTATTTATTCTTGCTTCTTTCCATTTTCAACTTTTAATACATCATACAAGTGGCTTAAACTGGACATGTACTTAGATTATGCTGATGAAAGGACGATAGGCTATATTATAATATGTACCTGTATGGATTAATTTCCGTTCTCGAAAAATATTTACAAGTCACAAGTTTGCAAATTAATCTATTGTCAATATTATTATTGGGAAATTCATTATATTTTAACGTGAACAATTAAAAATAAATGTAATAAAATTTATTATAATATATAATAATATAAATAAAACCACTTTTAAAATGTTTTGCACAATAAAGTGCGCTTAAATACACATTTTCGTTGTTTTTCAACACGTCTGCTAAAGTTAAGCCTACCCAGCTTTATTTATTCTAATTTACACAAACTTAACAAAGCATATCAGAATATAAGGGATGAACATATTGAAAATGAAGTAAAAACTTAAAAACCTCATGGAAGAAGAATTTTTTACAGGTTATTTCAGGACGTTACGGATACGTCCGTCACAGGCTGCGACGAGTTTGTCAGGCCAAAGCAGGTCCTGGCAACCTTCGGACAAAGCGTGCATTTGGGGAACTTCATAAGGCTTCCTGAGGTCATAAAGGATCGCGATTTTACCTGGTCGAGGTATGAAGGCGATCGAGGCAAGAAGCAAATTGTTCGAAAGTAAGAATCAATTGCTTTATTAAATTATAACAGTTGAGGTCGTCCCTATATATGCAACAAAATTTTACAGAAAAGAGAAAAAACACTTAGTGAATTAAATAACCAGATTTTCAGTTTCTTTGGTATTTTCTAATATTCAATTGCTAATTATTATTTTTTTATTTAATTCAGAATTTTATTCTAAAATTTCGACTATATGCAGTTCAAATCATGAAAAATCACAAACCGCTGTTATTTACACAATTTTAAAACAATAAAATCATTTTGTAACGTGATGTATACTATATAGGGTGTCTCATAGTTAATAGCAAAAACTTTCCTTTAAAGGTAGATTCCTGCTTTGATAATGTGCCGAATGTGTTCAAGCAACCGTGACCTAATTAATACCAATAGTTATGGTGACATGCAATATCAAAATTTAGCATTTTTTGTCAATATTTCTGAATTATTATTTGCAAAAAGTTAAAAAATCATTACATTTTATCAAATATGAAAAATTTATTCTCTTTATTACAAATCGAATAAAATGATAAAAACCTTGCACAAATTGAAAATAGATTTTTTTACATGATTTTAATTTTTTTCAGTTTTATATCGCTCGATTATTCTAAATAGTCGAGTAAAGTATCTAATTGACGAAATAAATAAATGCGATAAATACAACGTGCGAGAATGGAATGCAATATTTTAGTGAAAGTTAAATACGTATTACCCAGCGATAATAAAGTGTTCATTTACGAGCGATATATTGCGAAATAATGTATTTTAAAGAAAAGCTTAAAGTTTTATTCGTTTTAAGTGACTTTTTACTAGTTAATTTATCATTAATTAATAAATCGATAATTAATTCATTTCTCCATAGCCACTACACGTGACAATATTCTAATTAGACAGAGTCTGCAGTCATTTTTTTGTATTTTTCTTCACAATATATTCAGTATTTTTTATTAATCTTAGATTTTAATCTAAAACTATATCTAGGGTTAAGTCTTGTTCTGTAATCGGTTAGTAATCATAATTTTAGTTTTTTCCCTCTTAATAGCGAGACTCATTTCACTACTGATTCCTTTCTACAAAATGATGGAAGATAAATAAGCCATACACCCTCTGTCATAAGTGCAACAAATCAATCGATTGCGTATCCCGTCTCTTTATTATTTTATTTGAAGTAGTTATAAAAAAGCTCTTAATATTAATTGCTAAATCCAAATTCAAAGGCACCGAACGGAGTTCGGAAGAATCCATTCAAACGAAAAAAAAAACAATTTCTCGTATTACTTTCGCTAGATCTGGCGAGTCGGGGGGAAGTGGTGAAAAAGAAATAGCATCCCTCTGACAGGACCCAGTAAAATATCAGAAGGGATGATAATTGAATGATTTCGGACAGGAAAGGAGTGCTCAGAGCTCAAACCGCGCCTTACGTCAATCCCGCCAGCACCCTTATTTTTTCATTTATGAAATATTCTTCTGTTTTTGTTATTTTTTCGATACAACTAAAGAGGGAAGTATTACCGCTTTCGTGTATTTTCATGTTGTCTTGTATTGATTGTTAATCATGAAGTTCACTGGATTGTAAACAATATTTGCGTATCAGATTAGGCCCTATATTCGAACATGGACTTAAGTCAAAGTCATGTTTGAAAATTCAGTTTGGTAATCGAGTGAAATATTATTTTTCCTGTGAAAATATTTCAATAAAATGTTTTTTCATATTTCTGAGGGCGAAAGTATGCAGAATTGTTCTTTAGATACATATCTAGCTAGGAAAAATTAGATGAGTCAGAAAATAAAATAAAATATGACTATTTTTTAATTTTTTGAAAAAGTAAAATGACATGATTAATCATTTGAAAATTTAGGCAAGAAATAATGACATAAGTCAGCTTGGTTCAATTTTATTGTACAAAAAACAAAACTATGGCTGTAACTATAGCTTGTTGGTCTTGTGGTTAGGACTCTCGCCTCGTGATCCAAAGGTCGCAGGTTCGAATATCACTCCAGACAAGCAAGTTAGTCCTATTTTCATAGGACAAGCGTTTAGCTTAATTTGAAAATAGTAAGAATATTAATGTGACACAAATTCCGTGTTCGCATCTCTATTTAAAAAAAGAAAAATTATATGAAAATAACAAAGGCTCTAGGAGATATTTCGTAAGCCAAGCCAAGTAATTCCCAAATTTTGTTTTGGCTCTCCCGAAAATCTGCATTTTTAGACTTATTTGATTGTTCCTTTCGCCCACAATTTTTTTTTCCAACTCTATACATATATTAAACATTTTTTTCCATTATCCGATCATCCATTCTATTCTCTGGATTATTATTCCGAATTATAAATAATGATATGTTTAAATTCTTATCCCAATTCTCGAAAACATTTATATATGGGACGTAATTATTTATATATGCGCAAATCTCTATGAGAAATGTCAAGACATGTGTCTGATACCAATATTTCTATCATTGTAGGTGTAATATTGGCTTAAATTAAGTATTCCTACATTTTGATAGAAAAAATATAAAATATCTGTGAAAAAAACTGAATTCTATCAATTATTAAAATAATATTCATAAGAAAGTGAAATAGAAGATTGGAGCTGCAGCCGGCGTTTTACGTTCTCTATATAGTGCGGTGATAAGAAAATCCGAGCTTAGTGTCAAGACAAAACTGACTGTTTATATAAAATCTGTGTATAGACCCACCCTAATATATGGCTATCAAAGAATCCTGACGGAGAGAGTGAGAGCAAGGATCCAGGCTGCCGAGATGAGTTTTCTAAGGGGGGTAGCGGGAGTCACACTGATGAAAAGATTGAGAAGTACCGACATAAGGTATATACTCGGCATGGAGCTTCCTACACATAGAAAAATCATAAATGAGATGGCTTGGGCATGTGCTAACAATGCCAGAGAAATGAATACCAAGAAGAATCCTCTTGAAAATCCCGAAAGGAAGATGGCCGGTGGGTCGCCCAGATTACGCTGGGAGAAGCAAAAAAAATGCATATGAAAATAGAATGGGTCTAGATTGGTTGACTCATGCGGAAGCAGCGCAAGACGAGGAAATATGTAAGCACCTTGTCGAGTCTTTGGACCCCCAACCCAACGAGATGATGATTAATATTTATTTAACAATATTTTTATATGTATGTTCAGAGAACAAAATTAATTTAATGATACGAGGGATAATTATTATGTAAGATAAATGATAGAAGTCTCACAGAGATGAATCTATTTATATAAAAAACGTGTATGGAAGTCTTTTAGGATGGCCCAGGGATTATGACTTGTATTAGCTGACTTAAATGATCACAATGCAACCGTATAGGTAAATATGTCTCTAGCCAGGGGCGTGCAGTAGGATTATTTTAAAAAAAAATCGAAATACACCATTTATTCGAAATATTTCTATCATAATTGTTGTAAAAGTATTCATATTTTGATATATCATAAAAATCTGCAGCATTAATATTTGATTTCTATTTTTATTACAAAATATACATTTACAAAAAGTCATGCTTCAATGTTCCCACTGCATGCGCCGTTCTCTAGCATAGTCCATTCGAATATATGAAAAAAAATTAATTTAGAACGTAAATATATATATAACTTGCAATAATTTTATAATGTGTGGATATTCTTATGGTGGAATTGGAGAACGTTGCATTGTGTAAAGCACTGGGCCACCCTGTAAAGACTTCCACACACATTTTCCATATATAGCTTCGTCTCTGTGAACTTCTAGAATTTATCTCAATTAAAAATATTTATTTATTTTTTGAAGTTATTCTTCTTACGGCGCGTTTAGACAAAAATTTTAGGATGCAACAAAACGCGCGGCACATTTTCATACTGTAAAGTCAAAACTCACCAATCAAAAGCTTAGTATTTTTTAAATTTTCCAGCAGACCGCGGTTTGTAGATAACTATTCTTACCAAATTTTTTTTAAATTACAAAAAATAATATATTATTTATTTATTTCTTTTGGCAGATCGAGTAAGTATATCCTCACAGCCGGTCGTGGTCTAGTCGTAGTGGGACTAACGCACCAAGATGCCGGGATGTTCGAGTGTCGACAGGGGAACCGTTTGGTGGCGCTGTACAACGTAACTGTTGATTCTAACAGGTAATACAGGCTCTTTATATTTTAAGTAATTTTTTTTTTTGAACTTATACTTCTTTAGGCTCGTTTGTTTCTCACCACGAAGTAAGCCATCAGGGAGTAAAGTATGTATAGTTCTACAAAATTATATGCGGAACAACGACGCCATATTTGATACGTGTCAGCTATCAGATTCTGTTTAGTTGCGAGTTCACGAGTGTTTTGAGATTTTTTTTTAAAATGGTTAACCACCATACCTAAAATATTTAAATTGGTATTTGAGAAAGAATGTCCTTATGTTTTCACGGCCACTCAGAATCTTCAGGTTTGTGTTTTCTGGGGTATTGTGCCATGTTGTTACAACCTTTCGGGCCGACGTTTCGGATCCCATCTTCAGGGCTGATGTGATGATGGACCCTGCAATGGGATCCGAAACGTCGGCCCGAAAGGTCGTAACAACATGGCATAATACCACAGAAAACAAGAACTTGAAGATGGTATGTGTGAGATTATTTTGAAAATGCACAAGTTTTCTTTAAAGAAAAAGATGTAAAAACCGTGACGGATTCCTACTGGCCATAGTTTAATTTAATTTCAGTACCGATAAACCGACCTTTATTGGATAAAAGAAATTTAATTTCTTGTTAGATATACATGTAATACATATAAATATAGGATAAAATTCTCGGCGACTACCTACACCTACCGCCCATATAAATAAATAAATACCTACTATAAATACCTGCTTCGATGTAAGTAGCCCTTTTTTATTATTTTACAACCTATGATCGATATTTAAAATTTATTTTGGAAAAAATACGCACAGTAAAAATCATGAATAAATAATATTTTTATTTTATTTATTTATTTTATTAAAAGTTAACAGCAAATCTTAAATAAACATACAAGAGATAAAATATAGTAAATTATACCAATTATAAACTTTCCACTTAAGATTAATTATTATATTAGACAATTTGACATAATTTATAGTTTCAATATATGTTGAGAAGGGGTGGGAAGGGCGGAGTGTGATGTGGAATTAGGATAAAGGAAAGAAGTATGGGAGTATATGGGAATATAAATTAAGTGAACTAGTTAGGGTGCGGTTATGAAATTAATTTTCGTTTAATATTTGGAATAGTTGAGTTAAAAATAAAAATGTGGTTGTAATTTAAGTTAAATGAATTTGTGGATCTGTAGATGAATGAGTTTTGTTTAGAGTTGGTATCATGCGAGATCTTCTTCTTCTTCCCTTTAATAGACCTATGTGGTATGTTCTTCAGAGGAGAACGCCTCCTCTGAGGTAAATTCCCAACTAATCCTTTCGTCTTTTTGAAGGTCTTCCGCGAGGGCGGGTTCCGTGAGGCTGACTATAGTGCGATATAAGGGAGTCTGGTGCTGTCCATCCTCCGTACATGACCATACCAGTTCCTCCTTTACTCACTACTCCACCGTACAATGTCCTCAGCCTCACATATTTCTCTTCGTCTCGGCGTCTTACCTGCTATCATCCTCAGTGTTTTCATCTCGGATGCACTCAATATTTATTTAGTTCTAATCGTGTCTACTCTTGCTTCTACGCAATATGTCATTATAGGTCTTGCGCATGCTTTGTAGATTTTTATCTTGCTCTTGATGGCCATAACATATGTGAGATGCAAGAAAAGAAAATGGAAGAATAAAATGGAAATAAATGCAAAAGATAATTTTCATTGTTTCCGCATTGCATTCAGAGTATCATTTGCAATGTTTCCCGCAGTCACTCTCCTTTCGATATCCTTCTCAGGGGATGACAGAAAGCATCTAATCCACAAAATGCTAAAAATAAATTATGTTCGGGTTTAGACAGCTCAATATATGCGCTGGAAACGTCCAAGCTATAAATGATAAAGTTTTTATTATTTTATATTTTTCTTACCCTCACCGTTATATTAAATTTTAAGCTCAAAAATGTGGTTTGACTGTTTTCTGCGGTTTCAAATTTACAAATCCTTGACAAACAAATATTGGTTAAAAATATCCATGTATGGACTCATTATGCATCGTTTTAATTCTATTGTTATAACATGATAATTCTGTAGAAAACGTCTAAGAACGTTGAATGTTTTTTACGCCTCAAATAATACTTTTTACTTGATGCTTTTTCAAATTCATAGAATATAGAACCTACATAGAAAAAAATAACTGCTTTTTTTCGTACATTAAGACATTTGACAAGTGATTTCTTTTTTCATAGCACAGGCTTAGTTTGAAAATAATAGGAATATTTTTGTAACAAATATTTCGCCTACATCTGTTTTTTGCAAAAAAAAAAATTTCCAATGAATGGCGAATTTATTGAAAACTTTTTTAAAAATTAATTCTTCTAACGATCTTTTGCCTCTTTCCTTTTGTAAATTTTATTTGTAAAATAATAATATTATCGGAGCCACATGCCTAAGATGTGAACACAAGAAGAACGTTATATATCCTTTCTACGAAAATCCAATTTTCTCTCCCTACTTCATTATCTTCGGCATTGTCTTGTATCCGGAAATATTTGTATTTCATTTTAGTGTACGGAAATGGACACCAATGCTAAGATTAAATATCATTTTGGTACTATTCACCGCAAAAGATATTAAGGATTCCCGTAAAAAATAAAACAATGTCATTAGTTTTGATATAGAAGTCAATTTTTTGTTCATTCTCGCAATACACGCTTGGTTTTCAATATATATACTCGGTATACACTTGGGTTGCAAGTATGTACATGGTGTATACTTGGGTTGCAATGTATTTACTTGGTATACACTCGGGTTTCAATGCACTCGTATATACTTGGGTTGCAATGTATATACTTGGTGTACATTTGGATTGCAATGTATATATACAACTTTATATACTTGGGTTGCATTGTATATATGGGCTCTTTCTATTGAAATCAAATGCTGCATTGAACAAATCCGTGTAATCTTAGTCTACATGAAAAATATTTTCTGCAGTCGCGATCTCAACCTCGGATTATAAATGCAAATAGTCAGATTCTACGCGTTCTCGATATAATTTTATGGAGTGGACGCGTGAACGCTTACCAGATTATCAACAAGACGGCTTGAAGCATTTGAGATGTATATCTATAGAAAAATACTCAAAGTAAGTTGGATGGACAGAGTTCTGAATGAAGATGTTATGGTTCGCATGAAAAAATAAATTATTAGAATTATCTCATATCTTTGCGTTATATATCTAATCTCGACGCAAGTCGCCAGAATCAAAAATGATGGGAGTTAAAATAAGACGGATATAAAGGAAAGGAAATGTAGGATAAATGGGAACAATAGCGTGGACTGTATACGATAAAAGGTGAGGGTATCGGAAGCTCAGCTTACCTGCTGACGACAATATTTTACTCAATTACGAAACGGATGAGCCGATAAATTGGCAACACTCCTGCTCGGAAGCCAATGATATGGACAAACTAGTTAGCTGCTCTAGAGCTGTTGGTTTTGGACTAAGGAAGGTGGGTAGGCTAAAGGGGAGGGGGGTGGGGGTAAACGTTAAATACAATAAATTAAATATGAATTTGCGTACATAAAGCAAGTTTCAAGTAGTGAAGACCAAACACTATACAGAATTACATTCTGGTTTTCAGTTCATGAGTAATCAACCATTAAAGTCTGCAGTTTTATCGTCCCCAGATGCAGTCCTCCATCACAGAACGGATCGTACCACAGAGTCTACCTGGACTGGTGCAGAGAATTCATGAAGCACAAAGAAGCGATGAACAGATGGCAGAGTAAGACGAAACAAGTAAGAATACCTGAAATCATGCTCACAATAAATCTTGATTGCTAGATATCATGTACAACCCAAAACACAACCCCAAAACCAACTGCCTTTTCCTCACGATTGTGGATCCTCAAATAAAATTAGAACCATAAATTCCGGGGCATCTTAAACATAGGAAGACAGCGGATCTTCATCTTCTTCTTCTCGCGCCCTGTCCGTTTAACGGACGTTGGCTATCATGTAAGCTATGCGGACTTTGTCTACTGCGGCCCGAAACAGTTCCACAGTAGACTGGCCAAACCACTGTCTCAAGTTTTTCAGCCATGAAGTCCTCCTTCTTCCAGGGCCCCGACTTCGTTCCGGCATTCCGTTTCTAAGTATTGGATACCACTGAGCACCGTTTCCCTCCAGTTAGACCTGTCCCTACAGTTAGTTCCCTGGCTTGTAATATATGACAAATTATTTGCCTTTTCAGTTTTTTTTTTTTTTTAAATAGAGATGCGAACACGGAATACGTGTCACATCAATATTCTTACTATTTTCAAACTAAGCTAAACGCTTGTGCTATGAAAATAGGAGTAACTTGCTGGTCTGGAGTGAGGTTCGAACCCGCGACCTTTGGATCACGAGACGAGAGTCCTAACCACAGGACCAACAAGCTAGTTTAAGGGTGCTCTTTCAGGGAGACCCACATTTGAGTCCTGGGATAGCTGGGAGTACATAATGTATTTTGATAATCCGGTTACAGACATTTTGATTAAGTGGCCAACCTTTCAAAGTTGTTGCTAAAAGATGATGGCTTCTGTGCACATTATTTTTGGTTTTCAGGATTCAGAAATAAAACTGACAATATACATTTTACGAAATTGAGGTACCTGCAGAGTAACCGATTTTTGAAACTAGGGTATTGAACAACTGATTTTATAGTCAGAACGGAGATTTTATAGCCAGAGTCTCTCAGGGCTTTAAGTTATTCAAATACGCCATAGGATACCACAACCCACCCAAATATTCTGCGAAAATTATTAAACAGGGTGAAAAACATAAACAAATGTAAGTGAGTTTCATTACAATTTTATATTATATTACTCTCGTTTCGAAAGTATCAGAATCTCTCATCGACAGGTTAAGATTCAGACGCTTGATTCAGATTTGGATGCAGATCTTGAAACTCGAGTCATATAACATAGTTTACGTTTTTCATCCTATTTAATGATCATTAACGTTACACTCCACAACGTTACTACCCTTAACGCCAAAAATCATCAATAATACAAAACTACTAAAATTATGAGAATAATTTTCCTAACTAACTAACCATCATCAAGAATATGCAGAAAGGATTCTTGTATTGAGGCTTACCAATTTTTCCTCATCTAATTTCATACATCTCCCATGTAAACTCTTCGGTTATTGAAAGTCTTAACAGGATCATTCTCCAATATTTGGTTTTTCTGATCGTGCCAGGTCTTTTGCAGACGCTCTCTGTTCCTTGCTGTATATTCACTACCTACCCCATATAATTTATTTACCATCCTTTCAGCGATCCTTGCCTTATTCTATGTACTGCGCCTATATGCAGCAATATTGTGTATCTTAAAATAACATTGTGTTTCTTTTTCAGCAGTGCAAGAAATTTCAATTGGACTGGCACAACCTGCGATCAAATGAAGTAATTCAAAACTATTGAAGCGAGGACTGCCTCTTCAGACCAAAACTTAACAAGTGATTGAAAATATTATTAAAAAAACTTTGTACATCTTGTGTTACGTTTAAACAAATCTAAGAATGTTGACAATTTTGGACAATATAAATCGGAATATGTATGTATAATCATTTTTAAAACGTAGATTATAGGAATGGCTTTACAGTAATCGTTAAAAAAAATAATGGATTGTTTTATTTGAAATTTGTCTTCCGAATTAAATTATTTTTGATATTCATTGATTAAATTACTTTTTTTATTGTTCCAATAAATAGATTACAGTTTAATTTGGAGTATTCAAATTATGTTGAAAATATGTAATCAAAATGCTTTGGTTAATATTCGTTATAATATATAATAATATATTTTTTTTATTATTATTTATAATAATATATAATATATAATAAATAATAAAACATTCGAAGGATTTAGGCTGATCTAAATTATTAATTTTTATTTTTTAGTAACTGCCTTATTGTGGATATAAATAACAAACGAATAAAAAAACATTTTGAGAGGAGTTCTTTATAAATTTTATTTTTAAATGGGATATTAACTTTCGGGTAATTAGAATTCAAGCAATGGATTTCGAGAAATTAACCGGCCACCCTTCGAAACAATGTCATTGTCATCCGCATAGATTAACACCACAATTTCCAGACAGGGAGGCGCGGGCTAATGCAAAAGGAGGCTCTAAAAGTTTAAAAGAAATCTAATTTTCATATCTAAACATACAGGGTGTCTCAAAACTAATAGCAAAAACTTCAGGGGAGTCTAATTAAAATATGAACAGAAAATATTCTTTACATTTTGGGTGAAATGTCCACAGTTACAGAGATAACCGATATTAAAATTTGCATTTTTTTTCAATATTTCTGACTAATTTTCTATAAAACATGACTTATATGGAATATTCAAAATCTATTCGCTTCGATACATGTCAAATGACGATGAAATAATTAAAGAAATTCGAAGAATATTTCCTCTCAATATGACTATTGATCGAATGACTTTTAAATATTCCATATACTGTAGTGTTACACCAACGTTTTATAGAAAATAATTGGGAAATATTTTAAATTTTTAAAATTCAAACAAAAACAATTTTTGAAAATCCTTCGTACAGCCGCCTCGGATCGTAGCCAACCTTTCAGTGTTTCGAAGATTTTCATCATGAGCAAAAATGCTGAGACCCAAGGCATTTCTTCATGTGGCTGAGTAGGAGGAAATCACTTGGAGTTAAGCCTACGCTTTACGGGGGAATATCAAAAATGTCCCATCGAAAATTGCTTAAAATCTCCTGTTCGCCTGGCACTGTGACGGCGAGCGTTGTCATGCAAAAACAAGATAACAGATGTTAGAAGACAAGCGTATTTCATCACGGAACTCACATTTTGTAGATTGTATATACTCTAAGTTTTGAGATTATAACTAGCAAATTCTCGGAAGTACATCGCTCCCTTTTGCACAGCTGCAAGCTTTGAACCACTGCGCACGCCGATGTAGGTACTACGAATGGTACTCCCTCTCCCCCCCCCCTACTCTACCAATCACAGTGCTAACTGCCCGCTGGCTAATGGAAGAGAGAGAGCGAGAGCTTGTGCTCTCCTCTTTTATAGCAGCGCCCTTCGTACTCATGTTGAGGTGGCCAGCCTGTATTCAGGTCACCCCCTAAGTACTCTCGATAAGATGGCCGATCTGAATACACCACTATTATCAAAACTTCAAAGTGTATTTCCGAATAGCCCTCGTATTATAATTTGGTATAGTAATACAAAAACTTATCTACAAATATTATGTTTTAGGTTTAAGTATGAAAATTTATTTACAAATAACCTATCTACCCATAAGACAACCTTTTTAGTCAAGTGAACATGACACTGTCTTCTCGTACCGGGAGTTCCGATTTCGATTCTCAATGAGGATGTATTTCTATGATTTTCTCAAATCTATGAATTATTGTAATATGTTTCGCTAAAATATTTGGGCATCACGGCCTTTTGTGGCGTTAAAAAAATCCAAGAACTGAAGGGATTTAGATAATCTAAAAAGTGCACGCATTACGTTCAACTTTTCTGTATATTTGAAAAAGAAAATACCATCTTTATAGATGTTTTAATTAGGGTTGCCTATTTTCTGTTAATTAAAAATCTTCCATAAAAAAAGGCTTGTTTTACCTTTACGAAAATTTCACAATTTGAATAAGGACTTTTTTGTTACTATGCCATCGATTTTGCAATTCCTATTTTTTTAAGATAAAAAATTTAATTATTACATATTTTTACGTCACTTCATTTTTAATATGGAAAACCTGCATTGTCTTGCATGTTTTGAAGGGGTTATGTACGTAATAAAAGTACAATTTTGGATTTTCTGGTAGCTATAAATACTAAATACTCACTAGCGAGACAGACTGTATTTTCTTGTTGCATTCTCACCATGCTAGCGTTACAGTTGAATTTTCATACACATGTTTGTGCAGTTTTTATTTGTATTACGATAACTATATCTCAAAAGTGCAACTCCAAATTGAACTTGTTTTGAGTTCTAAAAATTTTTGTATAAATATGTATAATTTACAATTTACCTCCATAATTATTTTATTTTCAAATCGTAAAAATCACGTTAATTTTTTCATTCATTTTTTAATTTGATGATTTTTGAAATTAAATAAAAAAAATAAACTATATCAGAATTGTATATACTTATATTATAACAAGAATGATAAAGTAGTTGAATATTATATGCATATACTTGCAAGTATATTAAAATCAAATAATTTGTATATGGAAAACTTGTATTTCTGAAATTGATTGTATATTCGTATTTAAAATTATTATACTTGTTGATATCAAACAATAAATTTATTTGCCAAAATTAAATGTGTTTCCTTTGTATGCTCTAAGCCTTTTTAGGTTATTAAAGGATTTAAGAGGACGTCGTTATCTCAAATATAACGCCTCCTTTATTGTTAGATGTACATTTATATATATGGATTATGAAAATAATTACTAATTTAATTACTATATCTTTTTAAAGTTCTCTGCTTGGAAACAGTTTGTTATATTCATTAAAAAGTATTTAGTTTGTTTGTGCGAAGTAGTAAAAATTCGACGAAAGACGGGCTTTGGTATAGTTTATTTATTTTAAAATTCTAGGTCAACACATCTATTTCATTCCGAAATTTTATTGTCTTGGTCATTTTCATCAAAATATATAAAACTTAAAAATCTAATTATCTGTTAAAGAATAAAAGACGAACAAAGAGGTAAAAATATATTTTTTGGAATAATGTATAGTAGTAGGAATAATTAATTTTTTAAACCACTCCAGAGACATTTTTTCAAAATCTTTCAATTAACTGGTTTAAGTAAACATTTTTTGCTTAAATTTTGATATTTCTGAACAGCAGTCATATAAAATTTGAATTTTCATCGCTGCATAATTTTTATCAGCACTTTTAAATGAAATAGAAGGAAATATTAAATTTATATAAACAGTCATCCAAAACTTTAATAAAGCCGAGTAATACAGCCAATATTTTTATTTATTCATTGAAGCAGGCATTTCATTTGCATAACATTAGAAGGAGGGTAGAAAACAAGAATGACGAGTACTTTTTGCATGCATTTGGGCAAACAGCACGGAATGTTAACCAAGCATATGGTGAAGGATCCACTTCTGAACGGACAGTGCACCGTTGTTTTGAAAAGTTCGAGAAGGATCAAGAGCGTCCTGCTACTGTTGAAAATCACGATTTAAAAGTTAGTTGAAAAAACAGGCAACAAGTAACCAGCGCAGTGAATTGAAGTGAAGTGGGACAATACACATACCCAAGATCTTCTACGAGCAAAAGCTCCCGTTTCGGCCCTACACTTTCGCCATCCAGATTGGCATTGTTTTAATGCTAAAGCAGTTTCTTGGCTTCGTCGCTGACAAAGCAGAAGTACTCGAGCAACGCAGCGAGGAAACCACTTCATTGTTCCTGTGGTGCAACTGCCGGCAGCCTGTACTTTGATTGCAAATTTTTTATCAGTCACACTACTAAGAGCGATCAAAGTAAAATTGTTTTTTTAAGAGGCGGAGAATTTTAAATTGAAATAAAAGACAAAAAAATGTTTTTAAAAGGCGGCCCTCGTAGTCCAGTGGGTATGACACTGGCTTCTCACAATGAGGGTCCGGGTTCGATTCCCGGTGAGGTCACATTAATCAATGTGATTTACTCAAGCCTGGGTGTTTTGTGATGTGTTTCGCTTCTGTAGCTAGGCTTATTGGCCTGTTGAAAAAAAAAATATATGTATATATATATATATATAAATAAACATGTGAATTAGTTTTATTTGACAAATAATTTTATGGCAAAATATTCTGAATTTTCATAATATTTACATTATAAACTTATATTTGATTCAATTTATGATAGAGTAAAGAATGCAGATATTAGGAATGAATGTAAAGCTGATCTTAGCATAATTAATAGAATTAAAAAATGGTCGCTCAGATGGTTTGGGCATGTTGAGCGAATGAATGAGGAAAGAATGGTAAGAAAGATATATAATGCAAGTGTTGACGGCGCCAGAAAGAGAGGGCGACCGCGGAACCAGATACTGGAAGATGGTCCCATTAGAAGCCTCAACAACCGGCGAGCTTGCATGCGAAGATGTATGAATGTGGATGAGGCGAGAGTTGTATGACAGGACAGAAGAGTGTGGCGCTCTATCCTCTCTGCCTGACCCCACGGGGAAACGGCGTGATGGTAAGTAAGTAGTAGTAAGTAAGTAAGTAAGTAAGTAAATGTTGTAATTTTTTAATTAATATACAAATAAAATAATTCCTATCCAAAGTGATATTGTATTGTGATATTAAATTTGGGCATACTCAAAATATTCTGAATATAACTATTTGCTTAAATAAGTAATTTTAATATCGGCCAATACATTCAGAACATTGGGTATTATTTATCTAAAATTGTCTATCTACACACATAAATAATCAAACCAATATCTGTAGTCGTGCCTAAAACCGCAGTTGGAAATTTCTTCTGTTAACCCTTTGTGTACCCCTAAGTGCTATAGACGGGGTAGGCACTAAATACAAAACATTAATAATCTTCATTCGGCGTGCGGTGAATAAAATTTCCGGTTCGGGGTCATAAAACAACCGAACGAGACATTAGCGCGGGTCAAATGATATAACCACCACTACTTGAGCAATTCGACTCCATGGCGTAATGTTTAATTGACCAGTTGAAAAGCTTCACAACTACCCCTTTGGAGGCTGGACGTTCACTGCAAATGCATATTTCGGCATTTTTGTTCGAAAATGTGGTGATTATTCATTTTTATCAGAATGTGTATGCTAGACTAAAATTTATTAGAACGATAGCTTATATAGACTCTTTGTTCTCACATAAAAATAATGAAGTGAACATTTTTAACAATAATTTAGAAAATATGAGCATTATTCGACAGAGAATGAATATTTATACGCACGCAGATAGCATTATGACAATAAAACTTTTCTGAAATGATTAAGAAATTTTCAATATTTATAAAGTTATACATTTTTTATTTGCAACAAATTTTTACGTTTTTGATGATTTTAAAATGCTTTTTAAAAAAAATTATTTCATTTTTTTTTTAAAAACATGTTAATTAGATACTATCTAAAAATAAAAATTCCAAAGAATAAAATATGTGTAAAAAATGACGCAGTTTTCAAATCTGTTTTTAAAACTGTGACACTTGTTGACATAGATCATTATTTGGCTTTCTTTTTTCAATAGTAATAAACGTATTTTTAATAAAAAAAAACTAACTTTTTAATAGAGGTTAAAACTCAAAGTACATAAATAGAAAATATTGTTTAAAATTATCTCTTTATATTAGTAAAAAGCGTTTTAAAATGATCAAAAAACGTTAAAATTTGTTGCAAATTTAAAAATTGATAACTTTATTAATATGGCAAATTTCTTAATTTTTATAGTTTTAATTAGTTTTATAATTATAATGCGAGCTATGTACTCTTAAGAAAATATATTCTGCGTACTATTGATTTTTATTAAGACACCGAAAACCATTTTTTTGACCGTGGCCTGTCGATTAATGCATATATTTTCATCATTATTATAAAAAAGGCTCAGTTTATTACTTTTATATAAAAAAAAGGTTTTATCTACGTTATCGTATTACAAAAATCTAGTCTAGCGTATACGTTCAGATTTAAATGAATAATAAAGCAGAAATATGCATTTGCACTTAATTTCCAGCCATAAGACCTGCTCTTAAATTATGTATCGCTATTTACTACATAAATAATCTAGATAACTTTTCCTTGGAATATTCAGGTAAATTAAAACAAAGTAAAACAATTACAAAAGAGGGGTATAAATGTAAAGACAGCAATATCCCACTGAGAGTAGAAATATATTTTATTATTTTTCAGAACATTGCATTGCGTAAACCCTGAAAGTTCCTATGGTTAATTATTATTATTATTTATAAGCTTATTATAGTTAGATACTGATATTGCTATATTATTATTTATAAGCTCATTGTAGCTAGATACTATTATTGCTACACGCCAGTCTGTGATGGAAACTGAATAAGATCATTATTTTCACAAAAAGGCAACGCTGCCAGATATATCATTATAATGGGTTTAATGTAACTGAGCATCAAACAGAACAAAAATAATCCAAGAAAAGTAAGGAGTGATTATTTTCCATTACCGTTAATGGTATCTATCTTTCGAATAGGTAATCAGAATTTGTATATACATCTGCTGCGTTGTCAATGCGTAGACATGCCGTGTTATGTACAGTTTTGGCAGGGTAAACTTTTTATAAATTTGCACTTCAGCTCTAGGGTGACCACGATGTACTTACCTGCTTATTTACCATCACGCCGTTTCCCCGCAGAGGTAGGCAGAGATGATAGAGTATCACACTCTTCTATCCTAACACACAACTCTCGCCTTATCGACATTCATACATCTTAATCTGGTCACACCCCGTCTTCTGCTGTCGCTTCTTCTTTTTGGTGCCGTCAACACTTGCGTCATGTATTTCCTCACCATTCTTTCCTCATTCATTCGCTCAACATGCCCAAACCATCTGAGCGACCCTTTTTACTCCCTTTCTTTTAACTCGTAGCGTCTGCTTGTCTGCTTGTCAGCTTGTCTACTTGTTGTGATTTTTAACCCTTTTCCCGTGATCCAATCGAGCTGAAACTTTGCAGGCAGACTCGTGGCGACGATTAAAATGATCTAACAAATTTTCGTTTAAATTTTTTTTATAATTATAGTATAATTTTGGATATTTCGAAAGTTTTTATTACTCCCTTTCGTAGCGTCACCCGATGACGTAGACAGGAAACTTGTTTCAATGACAAAGGGAATATAATAAAAAGTTGGTTTTTAAGGGTTAGTTTTTTTCATGATATTATCTATGCTAACAGCTTTACATTCTTTACTAACATCTTCATTCTTAACTCATAAATAGATTTGTCTTCTACCGCATTCGGTCTACTTTCGTTCCCGTTTACATGATGTAAGCCATGTAAAATTGTGATGACAGATCGAGAGTCGGCTGATTACTATCCCGCGCCGTCATCCAACCATGGCAAGAATAGCTAGTAATTCACGGATATACTCCCGTGTATTATACACTATCGTATCGGTGTATAACGAAGTACAAAGTTATGAAACGTGGACTCTACTTACTAGTTTACTATCATTTCTGAAAATGTTGAAGAGCTAAGTATGTGATTTCGAGAGTAGCTTGTTGGTCTTGTGGTTAGGACTCTCGCCTCCTGATCCAAATGTCACGAGTTCGAACCTCACTCCAGACCAGCAAGTTAGTCCTATCTTCATAGCATCAGCGTTTAGCTTAGTCTGAAAATAGTAAGAATATTGATGTGACACGTATTCCGTGTTCGCATCTCTATTTAAAAAAAATGCTGTGATGATTAATTCGAAAAAAAAAACTAAACGATATTGATTATTTCAAACGTCGGCCTATTTCGATACCATTTTATCTTCTCCGGGACAAAGTGGTATTTGAACTACTGTTCTTATGAAGACAGTGGTTTCTAAAACAGTTGACATTAAAAATAATCAACGTCATTTATAAGTCGTTTGCTGGTTTTTGGAAATTGATCATTATTTACAAACACAAAGTTTTTACAAAGACACGCGTTAAACATCAAAAAATTACATATTTATTTTCTTCTCCAGCCCTCATCTCTCCACAGCTGGATATAGGCTTCTTCAGACTTCTTCCACTTGTGTCTGTCTTGACCTCTCTTCATCCAGGCGCCACCTGCAATCGATATAAAGTCATCGGTCCATCGCGTTGGTGGCTTTCCGATACTCCTTTTATTTATCCAGGACCTCCACTTCTCACAATATTTGTGGCATCCATTTGGTATCTGCCCATTGCCACTTCAGTTTTTCAACATGGCTCATGACATCGGCAACTTTGGTTTTTCGTCTAATTTCTTCGTTTTCTATTTTATCTTGGACCCTTACACCAAGCATCTGCCATTCGCTGTGTGCATTTCAATTTACTGATACTTTTATTCTAAGGGTTGTTTTCTCCAGTCCACAAGTTGTCATTGGTAATATGCATGCATCAAAGATCTTTATTTTAAAACAAATCGTAGGTTATTTTCTTATCATTCCAAATTTAAACCAAAAGTGCTGCCTCAATTTTTCTTCTTCGTTTTATTACTTCCATATTTTCTCTACAGGAGTATAGAAATGCTATAACAATGGGATGGTATAGATATTCACGAGTACCTAGAACAACTCGCAAGACTAATGCATCAATAATTTGTGAAGCTTAGAAGCTTCAATAATGTGTGAAGCTTGGAAAAATGTTGATTTAATGATTGAAGATAACAAATTTGTATATATTTCAATTTAATTTAAATATTTTTTTATTTCTATGTAGGATACCATACCAGATCTGTATGACAATGGGTATGATATTGTCTAGCTGGGAGTTCGATTCTCGGTGAGGTCAAAATATACACGTACGAAATTTTTTCAAGAATGGTTGTTCCTGTAATGTTTCGCTGCAGTAATTGGACCTCGTTCGCCATCATTTCAAATTAAATAAAAATAGAATTCCAGTTACTTATATTACAATGAGATGGTGAACAAGAAGAAACTACGCACTATCGTAATCTCTCAAAGACCCCACAACACTCTGGATTTGACTAAGATTTTTTCGTAAATAAGAAACATCCCGAGGAATCGCGAAACCAACATGTTTTGTATATTAAAGGCGAAGCAAGTGCCGCACGATCAGTCGTTGATTTATATTTAACCAGTGCGATATTAGCAGCGGTTACCAATCAAGTAATAAAAATTTGGTGATTACCTACCGACAAGCGAGTTTTTCTATTGCAAAATCGAACGGAATTTTCTCGAAAGTGATAGAATCAGCGTAATTAAGTTCTTCAAAAATGAAATGAAAGCCTTTGAAGGGTTAAATACTCGACGAAGATACCCTAGAGTTCAAAAGCTATCGTCAAAAAAAATTTAATTTCAACAAACCAAATATTTGGATATCCTGGAAAGCATTGTTTACTTATTTATTGTTTTAAGCAAGTAAAAGCCCGTTTTATGTACTATTTGTATATGGTAAACATATTTAATTAAGTTTTGAAAGTGAAAGGGTATTTTATTCGCTTTATAAAGCCTCTGTTACCTAATAATTGAATTGTTTAGTTCCAAAACCTCACATAATTGTTTTTAGCAGAAACTGAGGTTTTATGGTAAATATACTCGTATGAATACATTATTATTACATACTATTGTAAATATTATAAAACTTATTTCCTCAACCATAAAAAAGTGTTTTCTGATACTTGTCGTTTCGCTAATTTATAAAATAATGTTATTACAATAAACACAAAACTAACAATATATGTAGCCATAAGTATAAGCTATTAAAAAAAATATTTTTTTCAATTCATCGCCAGGCGGCTATGAAAGATTTTTGCCCTTTTTAAAGTAGAAAATGAATGAAGAGTGAATTTTAGATTTAAATCGAAAATTCACTCTCAATTGTAAGAAACGAATGCTTCGGACAAGTGAACGAGTTTGTGTATTTGTATGTTTAGTATGTTTAGTAGAGACGACAAAGATAACGAAAGGATAGTGACTGCGGAAACAAGTAAATGGCACCCTGAATGCAATTATAACCAATAAGAATCTGTCAAAGGAAGCAAGCTAGCGATACATAATGGAATTAAAGTAGACTGAATGCGATGGAAATGCGGTCTTCCACACAAAAAGTTTGTGTGGAAAATCTCTGGTCGATAAAGTGAGGAATGAACAAATTTCAATGACATTTCATCTAAATATCATCATAATATTATCTTTCGATCATTTAAATAATACATTACCATGGAGATTCAGAGGATTGCTTAGGAAAAAGGGATTTAAATTTAATTTAATTTAATTTAAATTAAATTTTACAATGCCGGATATTTGTTTCGGTTTTAAATGTAATGAATTTTTTTATTAGAAATGCCAACACGGAATATATATCACATCAATATTCTTACTATTTTCGAAATCAGTTAAAAGCTTGTACTATGAAAATAGAAATAACACAGTGGTCTACTGGAATAGGACACGAACCGCCGGTCGATGGATTACTACCGCAAGAATCTTGCGAAGAACCACTGGACAAACAATAATGTATAGAAAAAATTAATTAAAATGGAAGTTATTTTAGAATGGATATATTAAAACGCGAAAATGCCAGCAAAATGGGTACACACATTCAGAAAAGCTTAACAATATTTCATTTTCATATGAAACGACATTTTCAACTACTGGCGGACACTACACAAAACCTTATAATTAATGAATTTTCAGCGAGCGAAAGTTATTGAAGTGACACTGGAGACAAGTAGCACGGGCGTTGTTGTTGTCCATACGGTACGGCACATAGCTGTAGATAATGTGGTGTGCAGAGCACGTAGAATCACACACCGAGTCAGTCAGTGGCTAAAGAGCGTAAATGACATTTAATAAAATATGACAAAACAGTCCGTAAGTTATTATTTCGACAGCAAAAAACTATTGTTGTCCAAGTTTTTATTTTAGGCATTCTTTGAAAGAATATGTACTACGCTGATAGATTCCATTATGGTAACTCCCATGGTCTAGGACCAATATTTTTCCGTTAAACTGATTTTCCAACTGAACTGTGTCATCGTCTTTCTTCTTATTCTTCTAATACTTGTCTGATTAGGTAAGATTAGGTTAGAATAGCGATCATTACCTTGTTTGTACATTAAACTAAGAATTAATCCGTAAAGTCGAAATGTGGCTCTATAGGCTCTATAGGCGCAAACTGTTGAAGTCCTATAAAAAAAAACGAAAAGTACTACGGACCAACAAGACATAAAAGCATAATTATATCCGACATATTACGAAAGGATCAAAGTATAGTCTTAACCACGTAAAACAACTTTATAGGGCACAAAAGGCTGTAATAAAAGACATACTTAAAATGCCGATTTCAAATAAGCACAAGGGAAATATTTAAAGAATTCGATGTTCCAACAATCTGGCAAATATGTATTTATCCACCGATATAAAAATTCAAAAGTCTAGACCCACGAGACCCACAGAGAAAAAATAAAAATTACTAAATACCGACTGCAAAACCTACACTTGGGCAGAGATCTATTATATATTACTCTACTAAATAAAATATGCAACAAATGGATAAAGATCTAAGACAACGAAGAGATAAAAAAAGTGACTAACGACGAATACTACTTAATAAATAATGAAATGATATAACGATTTCAACAATGATGTTATAAATCGTAACCACATTGACACAGGATTGTCCTAGTGGAAGTGTAGTACCCACCCCTTTCCCAGGACCGTTCTAAGAGCAAAAGCTTCCATATCGGTCCTACTCAATCGTCTCCAGGTTGACATTTTTTTCAACAAACATGCAAGACCGCGCTACCCCGCGCAAGTTGTATAAATATATGCGAGGCGGCGCGGCCGCATGAACAAAACAAGATGTCCTTTTTTTTAAAGATACATAAAAAATATTTAGAAAATTCATATATACATGTAGTAAAATATATGAAAAAAAAATGTATACAAATAATAAAATAAAATAACAATTAGAAAGATATAAACATTAAATCATAAAGTAATAAATAAACCAAAAATAAGAATGAGATATAAGAAAGAGGGTGAACTGTCATCATTAATAAATGTTTATAAATAAATAAATAAAAACAAATCATCCAGGGAGAAATAAGTGAAAAAAGAAGCGTTGGAAGACACCGCGTCTCACGGCTGCGTAATTTGAGGGACTGGTACAAGCGTAACTTGAGTTACTCCGCGCTACGGTGAATAGAGTCCCGATCGCCAATATGATCGCCGACTTCTAATAGGAGATAGTACTATAAGAAGAAGTAGAATCTTGCTTGCAGCAAATCCGAATAGTTGGGCCATTGTCTCAGATTCTACATACAGAATGTCCTTCGTCTTCCAGGAACTCTCCTTGCCTTGAATGATGAAATTCAGGATCCTGCACTTTTCCGGATGACCCATTGTATGGTTAAAATATTGAAATATTTTTGTTTTCTTTTTTTGTCATTCGTATCTGGACCATTACATTATATTTTTAATCCTATCAATCCTACTTATTTTTAGTATTTAATAATTAGTATGTAGATCCAAAATGCTTCAATATTTCAGTGAATGTTTATGATTGTATGCCATATTAAAATGGAGGGAACATATTGATATTATCACCGTATCACGGCTGCTCAATATCCTCTTTCGAAAAATGCTGCTTCATATAGTTGGACCAAATTTCAGTTAATCTTTGTCGGGTCACATGTCTAAACAAACCCTATCCACCAGCATTATTGATTTTCTACGAAGTCTATTAAGAACATAATTTCTAGGACTCTCATCTTACTCATAATTCACTGAAAACATTTTTACATATAATATGTAAACATTTTTATTTTATATATTAATAAAAAAAAGTAATTTATTAATATCTGTTACGTCTGCGAATCAGTCAGAATCGAGTGATAGGTGCATGCGCGAACGGGTCACGTGGGTATGTTGTGTGCACGCATAGTCACGCCTGTGACGGAGGAAAGACATCAATATCTGCGCGCACGGGCGCGCGTTGTTCTTTGCTGAATCATGTCATTGTGGTTTCCATTTTAAATTACTGTTAATAATTGTTATAATAAAGACCAACATTGAACTTTGGGTCAAACATCACGGCTCATCTGTAAGTCATTCATCCAACCCAAGCTCGCCTCATATCAGATGTATCTTACTGTAATGTTTTTGTGTGCTCGCTATCCGCGACCCGAGGCACAGGAGTGGTGGGGGAGGCGAGCGCATTAAACCGGGGACACTCGAGCGCACTGGGCTCTTCAACTCCCGGGTTACGCATTCGATAGACAGGCTGTAGTACGCTCGGTCGGCAGCAAATTATATCGTTGTAGTAAACTGGAGTAATTACTAGATCGTGTATTACTGCACCTGAAACCCTATCACTGTATTTCCAGGCGGAAATACACAACACGTACTAAACGGGTTAATAATAATTTCGTTGTATGTCTGTCTATCCGTAATTTCCTGTAACGTTCGGAACTGCTACATAAACTTTTTTTTTTGTTTTTTTTTTGTATAAATAAAAAAATACTTATTCTCTAGGAACCGACATATAAAATTATCATTTTTACAAGCTACAGCTAGCTGCAAAAAAGAATTATGTAATTTTACCACATTGATAATAATCGAACAATATTTATGTATACATTCTAAACATTTAAATTTAACAAAGTAACCCTTAAAAACCAAGTTTTTATTATACTCCCTTTCTCATTTACTAGTTGAAACATTTTTTTTCGTTTAACCTACGCCTTGGGCTTCGGTCGGGCGACGCTACGAAAGGGAGTTATAAAAAAATTCCGAAAATCCAAAATTATACTATAATCAGGTTTCGCGACTACCAGACGCGTTGAAATATTTTCATACAACTTAATAAGTTGTACGAAAATACCATTCAAAATTTGAAAAATCCAAAAATGAATTAATTTTTTTTAACGAAAATTTGATGGATCTTCTTGATCGTCGCCACGAGTCTGCTTGCAAAGTTTCAGCTCGATTGGATCACGGGAAAGGGGTTTAAAATGGATCCAAAGATTTTTCACCAGACAAGAAGACAAGCAGACGCCACGAGTTAATATAAAGGGAGTAAAAGTTATCCAGATTAGACTGTATTTTCATCGTGAGATAACTGTGCGTACAAAACCAGAGTCAGAAATGAAAACATAACACGAAGAAACAAAATGGCCACGTTCATTTCACTTAGATAAAAAACTGCTCAGCCCTCATTTATATTTTGTAAAGGCCCGGCCGTCTAACAGAACTGCGTCGTCTCGCTTCTTTTTTCCGTGTTTTCCGCCAGCGTCTCTTTTCCTTTAGCAAACGGATATGTTGGTCGATTCAGGTCCTTCAATTCGATCGGCCGCCACTCTGCGATACACCCCTAGTAAGCCGCACGGCCGCCCGACATGTCGCCATTGTTCGTCGCTGCAAGCGCGCGGCACAAAAGACGGGCATCCCTTTGTGCCAGAGCAAATAATGATTGTGATTGGTTCCTTTGTTGGCGCCTAATTAAATGTTTTCCCGGGAATGGTCGATAAAATAATACCCAAATGATTTTTCTCCAAATACCAAACGATCGTGTATTAATTAATGAAACCGTTATTCGCTGGTGCACTTCAAAAACATGTTTATTTGTATACTAGCCGTACGCCCGTGAAAATTCACGGGACATAATTATTGCAGGATTTAAAGCTGAAATTGCATAAATAGAACCATACAGAAAACCAGGAATATTTCAAACTTATGAGAAATGGAAACCAATTCATAATGCCTAAAAACCCAAATGCAGCATCACTATATTTATAAAGCCATTAATTACTATAATAACTTACCTATCGAGATACGATGCATCAGTAACCTCTCAGAGCAAATCGAAAATTAAAATTATCCTAAAATCAAACTTAAATTCATAAATCATTTAAACCTATAGCTTTTTACAAAATAACTCATATACTTCCATTATCAATTTACATTTTTTACTGTATTAATAAATAACTCGTATACACTATGTCCCTATATATTATAACAAGGAATAAGAACTGTGGCTCCCTCATCAGACTCAAGAGCTTCTCTTCACTGATGAGGTCTACATGACTACCAAGTATTTAAAAAAAATGTTTAATCTGATATGGTATATACAAGAACTGTATTTGTACCATAAATTAAATTAATTTTAAAAAAATGTTTAAAAATATATGTTTTTAAAATTTGCAAAACTATTGCAACTGCATTCTATCCCCGGCTGATGATGAAGAAATGCAACAAATAAGAGTACTGCAAAATAAATCTATGAGAACATTATTGAGAACAAATAAATTCTCGAATCCGTACCGTGTGCTTAACACGATCCTTTTCAAACAGATAATATATTTTAATTGGACGCTATTTATTTTTTAAATCCTTACTGGAAACATATCGGTAGAATTTAAAGGAAATATTTTTCCAAGTTACATGAACACGAGTATGAAGACTAAAAACAGAATGGCACTGCTATTCAGGAAGGAGGTCAATTCTAAAAGATTCTAATTTTATTATTGTCATAAAAAAAATGTATTAAATTCAAAATTTATTTGTCGTATAAATTAAAGATCGATTTTAAAAATGGGTATAATGTATGTTTATATTTAAAAAAATAGATATTTTATAATGTATCATAATTTTTTAAATATTTCTTAACTATATTATATTTTTTCTTGTTTTTAATTTTTAAAATGTGTTTTTACTTTTTACTAGATATAGCCCGATGACACTTTAACATGTCAGTTCCTAAAGTGTAAGTATTTATTTATTTATAAAAAAAAGTTTAAAAAGGGTTACAAATGTTGTAGAAAGTAATCGCAGGATTGAGGAATGAAAGCAAAGGCATCGTAACGGTGGGTTTTTTTGGTTACAATTTTTTTAATTTTCATAAAAAAGAATTTCCATAAGAAATAGTAAGTAATTATCCAATATGGCTAAAGTCAGGGTACATCAGAAAGGAGTATTCAACAAAAAAATGTGACAGTTTGACTTAGGCCTCGGGTACGATACGAGCGGCGAGCGGCAGAGCGTCAGAGCGTCAATTGGCGTCAATGCGGCAGAGCGGCAAGCGGTGAGATGCGCCGGCTACGCTACAAAGCGGCTGAGCGGTAACTTCTGTCAGTCGCCGTGCCGTCATACTCATTTTAAGTGAAAACGTCAGACTTTTATGGAAATGTTATTTATTGAATGTCAAGACGAAATATGGCGTTCACCCGATAATCAGGAGTAGAAAGGTTTACGGAGAGTACCACAATTTGTTTAATAATTTAAGAAACGACGAAACTCGATTTTTTTATGTACAAGGATGTCTATACAAAAATTTCATTACTTACTCCAGAAAGTAACCCCTCGCTTGACAAAGAAAAGGCTGGCTCTTCAACAGCAAATAACACTAGAAGAAAGACTCGTGGTAACACTGAGGTATGTAATAAAAGACATATGTTTTGAAAATTTTTGACACTGTATTCAAAATGTTCACATCTAAAAAATATTTTTTCCATTACATCAAATGGCCATGGGCTCTAAAACATGTTGATATTTATATAAAAAAACACACATATATATATAAAATAAATTTAACAATTACATCCCGGGGGAATTCCATGAGACTTTTCCACTTTTTGTGTGGAGGACTGGCGGCAGAACCAGATTTAGCAGGCGCGGTTTGAACACTCTTCCTGAAACTGTCTTTCAAATTCTTCCACTTCTTTTTACAATCGTCCCCTGTAAAAAAGATTATTTGTATCATTATAACAAAAAAATATTTTATACCTAAACATTACGTCCTGTTTCTTTCAGGTTCTTGGGAACGGGGGCCAGACAGGGATGGCATTAATGATACGGACTACATATCAGTTCTCCATGAAGAGACAACGAATGAATTTAGGAAGTTCAGTGGGTCCCATTCCAGAGCAATATCGAAGGTCAACCGCAGGAGCAATAGAAATAAGGAATACATTTATGACCTATTTAGGCAATAGCTAATTTTCTTTTTTTTACAATTGTATTTGTTATCGACATTTAAGAAAATGAATTAAAACAATAAAGTAATCTTACCTGACACAATTATTGCTTGTCCAACTTCTTCCCACAGTTTTTTCGTAATCACACTATTTTTAAAATCATTATGTCTGTCATTCCACAAACATATCAAACATTGCACTTGGGATATTAAAATCTCACTTTTTCTTATCTGACATTGTTTTGTAGGAGAGCTTCAACACAAACTGTAAAATATCTCTGCAAACAGTTTCCCATAGAAACATTAACAGAAAAAAAAAACAGACGCTTGAGCGGTGAGCGAAATTTAATGTCCGGGAACAGCAGTGAGCGGCGAAGTGTGAGCGGCAAGCGGTGCCGCCCTGCCGCTCTTGCTTATCGTAGCCTGCTACTACCCCATCTCTATCACGCTCAAACAAACAAAAACGTGGGCGGCACCGCTTCATAGACAATAGCACCACTCTTGTCTATTTCTGCAGCTCTGCCGCTCGCCGCTCACCACTCGCCGCTCACCGCTCGCTGCTCACCGCTCGCCGCTCGTATCGTACCCGGGGCCTTACGCACTTTTTGGCCAAACCTTGTAGATAAAATTAAAATAAAATAAATATTTTTTTAAATCTGAAATCAAAAAGTTAGTAGCGTATTAAATATATTTTATTTAATTTTATAAATTGTCGTGGGTTCGCCACGAAAGGGATCCAAATTAAACAATTGTAAACAATTACACTTTTATTTATAAGAATGGCACTGAACGCAAACTTTAGCTGCATCAGTATTTTGTAAGTTGTACTAATTTTGATCTAATGGAAAGTTTGATTTACTTTTGTTTATCGCACGGATATACAGTTCGCTATCTATTCGCCCAGATCTATGGTTTTCACCCGCTTGTCAAAACCATGCTGACTTGTCGACGTAGCGGCAAATTAATTGATAAGTTCCTGATTTCCAGAACTTTCTGGTATACACTCGAGTATTCGACCGGTTTTCAGATCTATCTAAAACATTCTTAAATCATTTAAACCGTTAGAAAGCCCTTAAACTAGTGCAGTTATCTTGTGCCACAATTTATGATATATTTTTTTAAAGTATCTTATTCAATATAAAAAAAACCTCTACTAAATTATTTAATTCGATGATGAATCATATCTTTCAATAGGTCCCAAAAGATTTCAATAAGTTGATCCGACCCCAGTTATCGACAACTATTTAAAAGTTCTCCCTAAAAGTTTTCCTATCGCTATCCGGCAAATGTCAAATTTACTCACTTGACTTTTACAACCTCTCGGTCGCCCGATTAAACTTGGATGGAAATTGTTCACTGGTCCCTCAAGGGGTTAACTGCTCAGGGATGATCCGGATATTTATCAACTTAGAATTTTATCAAGTTTTATTAATTATTTTTAAAAAAAAAAAATTTTTTTTTTATTGTTAATGTTTTGTAATTAAAATAAATTTGATTAATCCTATAATCCTCTGAACTGTCGAGAGGCACTCGGGGGGCCTTCATCCAACAATGGATGGAAAACGGCTGATGGTGATGAATCACATAAAAGAAGAAACAGAAATTTATATTAATAGAAAAAATATATATTGTGATTTTTATATTGTTCACAAGGGTTCATGAAGTTATAATTTTGTACCCGTGCAATGCCGGGTATATAAACATACATTCAAATACATAATTTTCTATGTAACAACGTCCGTCACTAACGCTAGCAAATTTGATTTTAGCAACTCATTTATTAACGATTTTTTTATGATAAATCATTATTCAAATGCGTGATATTCTATGTAACAATGTCCGCCACTAACGCTATCAAGACTTGATATTAGCCACTCATTTGTATAACGATTTTATATGATTGTTTATAAACATAATTCTATATTCTGTATCAAGGCGCATTTTGCAAAACCACTTGCACATTGTCCAAAAATATTGTCACCAAAGAATTATTTAAAATAAAAATTTTCCAACATATTTTATAAAAAAAATATATAAATATCAGAAAAAGTTTGAATAGTATTATGTATTTTGATTTATATACCTTTTGGACAAAAAACTACTAATTAACATAAAGCTGAAAATCAAACGTGTAAAAATACCACATTTTTGAAAGGTATTTTAAACATAATATTTGCAAAATTTTAGAATGTTACAAAATTTTAATCATAATATTTTTCGTGTTTAGGATTAATTTGATAAGTTTATAAATCAACGTTCATGTTTTTCAATTCAATTCAGTAATTTTATGAAAAATGTTAAACGAAACAACTATTAATTTTGTTGTTCTTACTACTAGAGTTTATATATTTATCCAATTGGTTTTAGAAACTATCATTATTTTCTTCAAAGTAATTAAAAAACTAGTAAAAAAAATATTTTAAATAATATTTCTGGGCCTGACTATATAAATATAAAAACGTAGCACCTATGTTGAAATGAAATTCAAAAAATGACGGAAATTCGATTTAAATGAATATACGAATGTATTAAACATTAAAAATATAATAAACTATTTTAAATTACCTAACATTTCCATAATATAAGAGTCTTAAGAGATTTGTTGGTTACTGAATAAAAGAAAATAAATATATGCATGGAGAGAATAAAAGAAACCCTACTAAAGAATGGAATATATTGTTACTAATCTTATTTAAGGGCTGGCTAAGAGAACTGGATAAAGGGGTGAACTAAAGCCAGAGAGAGGGTTGGAGCAGAATGCTCCCATTTCTCACCCGAATCGCTGTCAATTTATTTGAATTACTTAACCCAAACTACGACATTAATTTTATTTCAAAGTCGCTCATTACAATAAATCCATTGCTGGACATTTGTATACTGCGAAAACCGTATTTTGGAAATGTTATAAATGAAGTACGCATGAAGAATCTCACTTTTATTATTCAATTCGGATAAATTATAGAAGTACGGAAGTCTTTTTATACGATGGCCCAGGGCTTACCATATATATAAGCTAGCTTATGTGATCACTATACACAACGCAACGTTAGCCAATTCCATCGTAAGAATATCCACATATTATCAAAATTTTGAATGTTGTATATATGCTTAGAGTATATGATTGTATATACCCTAAGTATATATTCCTATGTATAAGTTCCAAATTGAAACCTTACATATATTTGAAAGATATCTCATGTTCTTCTTATGAAATAGTATATATTTATATATTTTTTTAAAATAGAGATTCGTACACGGAATACGTGTCACATCGATATTCTTGCTATTTTCAAACTAAGCTAAACGCTTGTGCTATGAAAATATGACTAACTTGCTGGTCTGGAGTGAGATTTGAACCCGCGACCTTTGTATCACGAGGCGAGAGTCCTAACCAAATGACCAACAATAGATTTCACATTAATTATTTTATTTCTTTTTATTTATTTTTTCATGTATGATCCTTTCTAAATAAGGACCAGAAAGAATCGTGCAAGTATCTCACAAGTCTTAAAGGTATCCGCTGGTGCAAACTAACTAACCATCACGACCTTTTTCCACGGGGGTAAGAAGAGAGGATATAATGCCATATTTTTCATTCAATTTTTATTTGTCAATAACATTACAATGAAAGATATTCGTAGAAATGACAATGCCAATAATTGTGGGTACCTGTGCAGTTTTATGACTTACACGCGTGCAGGTATCGCAGATTAACAGTAAGAATAAAAAAAAAAATTAGCAATGTGAAAATAGTACATGAAAATTAAAATGCTTTTCCTGTAGAACTTTTTTCAAAACTCCCACGATAGCTAAAAAAATAATCAACTTATTTAATAGCCGTTAATCTGTTAATCTAGAAATCATTCCTAAATTTATTCGATTTGCGACATCTAGTCTTTATATTATTTACAATTTATTTATCTTAAAGACACTTTTTATTATTAAATAAATAATAATAACTTTGTTATACACCACTTAATATAAGTGGTGTATAACAAAGTTATTATTATTTATTTAATTATAATGTGTCACCACCAAGTGTTTGCTTCCTTTGAAAATTTGACACTTTTTATTATTAATTTATTTATTTTTTATCATTAATTGTGTATTATGCAAAAACTTACATTTATTGATATATATTTATGTAAAACAACTGTATGTAAAAAATTTTTTTTGAACTATTTATTGATTTGCGATATTTTTTTTTTAATATAATTTACAATTCATTCTATCATTATAACATTATTTACTTCTATTCATCATAAAAAGTCTATTGTTTGAAAACTTATTAACCTGGAACTTATTCCTCAAATTGTATGTAGTGATTTGCGTTAGTCTGAATATTATTCTTAATTAATTTATTATTTTTCATTATTAATTATTAATTAACCGTAAAAGATGTATTGTGTAGCTATATCATATTCAAATTTTCACAAAATATTCATACTTTGTATTTTAATGTCACTCTAGAACCATCTATTTATTAGTGTCATTAATGACCTGTTGACGGTCTGTTTGTTAAAAAAATTAACATATTATTTTATTTATAATCAGTTTCTCTCTAACTTTTTAGAAATTTAGTGATCCAAAAATATTTTATATATTTTTTTGATTTCATAGATTTATCATGGTGTAAAAATATATTTTTTTTATTTCAAATAACTAAAATCTAAATTATATGTTTAACAAGCCGCAATGATTTTTTTTATTATCCTACACGAGCTATAGCAACAAATTTTCTCATTATAATTTATAACTTTTCTATAATTTTATAGAAAACAGGCAAACATTCAATTTATTTGTGTATTAGTAGGGTGGTTGCGGGAAATATGGTAAATACTTGAATACTTATATGGAATTGTATAATAAAGCAATGAAAGTAGAATGAATGCAGTGCAAATAAGGCTCTAAGGCGCATGTCTGGAAAATTTTTGGTAAAATCCTAGGAATGAACAAATAAGAAGTGAATGCAAGCCTGACTGAAGCATAAATAGAGAATCGCTAAGATGGTTCGGTCACGCGGAACGTGAGCGAGGAAAGGATGGTTAAGAAATTATATGACGCGACTGTTAAAGCAGCAGGAACAGAGGGGGTCCGCTAAAGACCTGATACCACCAATATTTTTATTTATCTTAACTTGAAACACTGCGACAGGCCATAAGGTCTAATAACTGTAGCGAAACACTTCACAAAAATAGCCAGGTCACTTAGATGTAATGTGACTTCACCAGGAATCGAACCCGGAACCTCCGATATGTGAAGTCAGTATTATGCCCACTGGACTACGGAGTCCGCTATCCAATATGGAGGCTGGCTCTGTTAAAAGCTTCAACAATCACAGAGCGTGCATGACAAGATGTAGGAATGTAGCCGAAACAAATGTGGTATGCCAAATGATGTGCCAAGGTGTGTAGAATGTGGCATTCTATCCTCTTTACCTAACCCTACAGGTAAACGGCACGATGTTTAGTAGTTAGTTAGCAGGGATAAGCAGTGAGAACATTGAAGCATGACATTTTCTGAGCATATGCATATGTAAAAAAAAATCGAAATAAAAGATATAGGTATTTAATCACAGTAAGTATCATATCATTCAGATTTTAATATTTTCTGTCACTTTTTTGGTTTGGTTTGGTTTAATTTGGATATTTTTTGCCGATAGGTATATGCTTCGATGTTCTTTTGCCAATAAGTATATGATTCGATGTTCAACGCAAAAAACGCACACTCGCCTGTTAGTTAGTTACATTGTAGCCGTTAGTTACATTGTACCCATCAGTTGGTTACATTGCGTATAAAAACATATTCCCTGTAAAAGCTAGAATAATTGTTTACAGAGCATATTTATGTGCATATGTCGCAGACGAATTCTATTATTCGCCCGTATACAAACGGCGTTGTCAGATTATAAGCGTAATCAGATATACAAATTGCCGAAGGCTAATTGTTGATGACTCAATCGTATCAATTTAGGTTAGGTTAATAAATGTGGTACAGAACAGACGCATTATTGCTGATCTCATATATGTATACAAAATAATTCATTCTTATAACTTGGATTCTTCGGAACTCTTATCATCCATATCTTTTCACATACCGGTCAGAAATACTCGTTCACAAGCATTCTTTCACTGCAACAAAAGCAACACACCTCACCAAAATACTCCACGATCAACAGACTTTCCATCCTAGGAAAGGAGTATGCACAAATTGCAGATATTCTCAACATTACCTTAAGTCGTTACCGAAATCTCCTTAACGAACACTTTACCGTTAATTTATTTTATTAAAGTTTGTTAATACATATATGAATACATGTCATTGTTCTTACTGATATACACTTTATAATTTTGTTTACTTAATTTGTGATTTATGTACTTGTACATAGATATTGTGTTATAAATTTCATATGTATGTATGTAGATATATGTATACATTTTTAAACTATCGGGTAAGCAGATATTATTAACATTTATAATGTACACTGTTATCTAGATATATATAAGTTTCTTATTTTATTGTAATAGGTGTAAACCGTAGAAATAAAATAAAATAAGTAAATAAATTCAAACAATGTCTTGAAGCATATTAGAAAATGACGAAACCTTACATTCGGCGTAAGGCATTTTTTAAAACGTATTTATCTTTGTAAGCTGGCGACGCTATTAGCATACAGGCTGGTAATAGTGTAACGATATTGGCCTATTCAAATAGACATTGCTGAAAAATTATACGAAAATATCTATCTGCTAAAAGCTCATGATAAGGAGAAGTACCACAATTCATAAATACTCTATAATTAAATATTTGCCGGATAAGTAGGTGCGGGCTAGCCTTTATTATTTCTGCACACGGGCGTGTAAAGCAGGCTTTATGTTATTTTATTTTGACGAAGCGAGCCAACCAAAGACGGTTGTCCACGGAACGGATCTGGCCAATGAGAAGCGTTCTGAGAGATAGACCTTTACCTTTACACGTCGGTTGGAGTCAAAGATGGCGAGAAATTTTGACTATATAAGCCATACAAATTCGAGGAACGGCTTTTTTCCTTCAGCATCAACGTCGGCCGGAGGCCCTTGTGGAGAGAGGACCGAAATACCATCAGTGAGACAGAGAGGCAGCAACACTCGAAGATACAGCTAAGCATTTTCAATATTATTTATTTCTATTGCCTTTTACGTGTATTCAATTTAGAACTTTCTGGATCGTGACAAATATTGATACATGTTGTGGATTGTTTCGTTACGTATTTTGGGCCTAGGGATAATTATTACTAGACGCGCATCAGATTTAATATACAAGAAATCGTAATATTGCGGCTGTGATAATTCCAGCGGGTGAATTATTGCATAACGCTTATGAAATATTTAAATGCGTCGCTGTCCATATTAAAAATCATTTAAACTTGATATTCATATATGATATTCACAAACAAAGATATAAAGGCTTTAAAATGGAATATTTTACTGACGAAGGGTGTTTGTTTTGTGGGACTTGAAATTTAAGATAAGAACCTTTAATATTATTTATTCTTTATTTTCTTATGTGTATCAAATGGAATGTTCGTGCTACATAATTTGTCATTGTCACATGGTCACTATTCATTTCATTACGTGGGTTCAGAGTTCGACGGTAACGGACGCGGTAACAAGTTGGTACTTGTCGGGACGTGACGTCGGAATTATTTCTTAATTATCTTTAGGATACAAGCGAGGTCATTATACGTGCATTCTGCATTTCAAACGTTTTACTAACATATATAAATACATATTATTGCGTTTTACAAATTGAATAGGATCGCGGGAAATAGGCATTTCGCCGGTTGTGCAATATTAACTTCCAACGTAGCATAATGAGATCTTATTACCAGCGCTAGACTCTTAAGGTTAGGCACGCGGGGATTATAAATGGGATAATGAACGAGAACCGAATGGGGAAGTTCGTCTCTTCATGGTCGGGAGGCGAGGAGCCGTACGTCTTTCACGCCCCGTGATCTTGGGAGGCTGAATTTCGATTGTGGAAAAAGATGAAGTTAGATTTACTCGTGTGCCATAAGCAACCATACATAAGACAGGGTCGAATGTCGGAGCGCGCGTTCTCGGCTATGGAGACTGTTTAGAGTGGGAGACATCTTGGATTTGGGACTAGGTATGATTATCTTAACTGTATCTACCCGGTTAAGACAGGGTTTTAAAACCAAGAATTACAGGATAGTCAGAAGGTCCTGGAGCGGCGACCCTCAAAGATCCAGGGGGAAGAACCTCTCACGTTTTTTCGGCCCCCTTGGTGCGACGAGCTCGGGCTCTGGTTATGAATGTTTATGAATGTATTAACTCCGTACTCAAGGACGAGATAGGACGTTCCTCATGAACGAGAAATTATAAGATGCAGGTAGCAGTTCGACAATCAATACTATGCTCGGGACCGCTTTAATGAACGAGATCTGTTAGCAGTTTAACAATCAACTTTTATGATCGGGACCGCATTCGGGAGCGCGATGGCATTACTAACACTATCATACTCATCATTCACCACCTTTTCTAACTTGCTGTATACAGAGACCTTCGAGGTTCTCCCTTCCCGGCCAGCGAGAAACATATCAGGAATTACACAATCAATTGTAATAATCATGCTGTAATACCATCATTTTAATATCTCTAGTCAATAAGACTACACCGTGGGATCAATCACATCAACTATAATTGGCGATGCTAACATGGCTCTGACTGACGCGCTCAAGGAAGAGTCTTTTCCAGTCACCCAGTTAGTTCATTCAGCCCTTTATTCAGCAGTAAACATCATAATAATCCGGCTCATGTAGCCGCAACGTGGGATCCTCATCATTATACACCAGTCAATTTGACTGCCCCGCGGGACAAAATACAAACCTTAATATCAGACGCGGGATTTCTTCCTGATATGTTTGTCGCCGGGAAGCGAGGACTTCAGAGGATTCCAGCAGGAGCAATAGAGTCTCGGCTTGATCTTGGTCTGCAGATTAGCATGGGAAGCTATTAATTACACAGGTGGTAGCTACCGGGTACAGCGTTGTCGATGGGGCTGTACCCCCTCCCCTTGAGGGGGGTAGCCTAAAATCTACGTAAAAGTAGAATCAGAATCAACTTGACTCTTATATAATATGACTTATGAAAGAATCGAAAATTTCGATTTAGAATCACGGGTTGTAGTAAAGTAAATATCAGACAGAACCTCCCCGAGCCTCTGTTGCGCCTAGTTGTTATGAATATATGTTTACTCTTTGCACTATATACCATGAACAGATAAATCGGGCCGAAGACCACCGAACGCGCCAGTTGTAAGCATTGTATGTATGTATGTATTCTGGAGAACGTAGATGTTAATTTGCATTTCGAATATTGTGTGTGTGTTTAATAAGTATAACCGTGTATTAATCGACCGTGATTTATCTAATCTGGATGACCGGCAGATCCAGTATACTATTGCATTAAAAAAAAAAAATACGTAAAAAAAAATAAGATATTGCGTGTTGTTGCGCAATATTAGCGCTAAGTTCCCATTATGTACCGTCGGTTGTATTATGCGGATACCAAGTTATACTCAGAGCGCCCTAGGCTCTATTTCGCACGTGGTATTTATCTATCTGAATATTCCATCGAGATCGTGACCCGCACTCAGCCGCGGAATCCATCCACAGGTGCTAATATGAGACATCGGCAACCAGGCGGCATCGTTCTAGGCGAAAAATCTACGTAAACATATTTATGTTCGCGACGCCGCTACCGGATGCGAGGAAATGACGGATGCGCCACCATGAAAGGCAATTTTGTTAGTCTGTTCAATCGATCGTCGTTTTGAGTCCGGCTCATGTTGCACGTTAATAAAGTTAGGTTAGTTTCACCTCGTATGAATACAATGGCATTTCTTCTGCTACGCTACTAAAGTACTGAGTAACCGCGTCACAACGAGGAGTCCTAAATTACTATCACTAGACGATTACTGGCCAAATTATATGTTAGACTAAACGTAAACTTAATTCAATCACGTAAATAAATTTTAAACATAGCTTTGAGCTTGCAAAAACAGATCTCAAATAATATATTAGACTTTTAATAAATAAACTTAAAGTAAAATCGCTTTTAAAACTTTCTTAAAGCCTTCTCTTTTAAACTTTCGATTTAAACTTCTTCCAAAAAAAAAAAAAGCTCCACCCCAAATACACCCTCAACGGGGCAAACGTCACAATAGTGTTTGGTAATAAGTAAATAAATTCAAACAATGTCTTGAAGCATATTAGAAAATGACGACACCTTACATTCGGCATAAGGCATTTTTTAAAACGTATTTATCTTTGTAAGCTGGCGACGCCATTAGCATACAGACTGGTAATAGTGTTTGGTAATAAGTAAATAAATTCAAACAATGTCTTGAAGCATATTAGAAAATGACTACACTTTTCATTCGGCATAAGGAATTTTTAAAACGTATTTATCTTTGTAACCTGACGACGCCGTTAATAGGTATACAGGCTAGTAATAGAATTTGCCTGCGACACATGTATGACATGAAGGTCTTCGAAAGAGTAGTGTAGTAGTGTTCCTGGGAAGGTTGATGAATCCCATTAGCATATTCTTTACCTGGGGAGTAATTACGCCCCCAGACTATGTGACGATGCAAATCACCTTTGAGGGAAGTTCGCTCCCCCGGGAGAAGGCGCCCGGCATATAGATGACCGTTTAATACAAAACTTCGCTCATTAATTCGGCTAATTTGGACAAAACTCTGGGCCGAGAGCCGGGGAAACCATTAAGAATGCAACGCCCACGTTTAAGGAACAACTCCAATTTTCTCATAAATCTTTAGACAGTTTTCTTGTGTATGCGCCACTTCGTTGTCAGATAACAACACACTAGAAGACAAATAAATCAAACCGAACTATTGTTATCGAAGATGGGGGATGCAATTGTATTGTTCTCGCCTGACAGCGACGCTCTAAACTACGTACATAAATATTTATGAAATGAAGTTGATTAAACACAACTTTTTATTCCACTTATTTGAGTTATATAAGCCTAAGCGCTTTTAATAGGCACGACCATCTTCTTCAGAGGAAATATTAGAACTAATTGTAAATCAATATGGCCGGCAAATCGAAAGTAATAAGAGAACGGGGGGGAGGGGGTAGTTATGATGGTTGTGCCCATCTAAAGCGGTTAGGCTCATACAACTCAAATAAGGAGAATAAAACTTTGTGTATAAATTATTGTGTTTAATCATGAACTTCCACTCTGTAAATGAAACAGTGCTTAATTTATTTATGAAGTTGATTACCTAAAAAGGTAGCCATTTTCTTTATTTTTTATTACGTAAGTTATTTAACGTGACACTCCTGTATATTAACTAGTATTTTACACCTTACATTCAACAATCTATTACTATTAAACTAAACATACATATTTACAGTGACATATCCTATAGTACCTATTATACAATCTTACTAAAATACTTCTTAATCTATAATATAATCTAACCTATAAATAAATACTATTTTTACAATATTTATAGCATCTGAATTAAATTATCTTCATGTTTTCCGGCATCTTATCAAACATTTTTACATCTCTGTACCTACATTAGACAATTCTGTGTATGAATACACTGTATTATTATATGATTGGTACTCTTATTCTATTCCTATTTCTGGTATTATAGTTATGTATATCATTATTATTTACAGAAATTTTGTTTGAAAAATAATTTGGCATTTTGTAACTAACAATTTTATGTACAAATATGAGAATATTATAAATAAGTATTTTTTTATTTCCATCCAATTTAGCGCTCTTTTTATTTCTTCAATTATGGTGTATTTAATTTTTTTAATATGATTCTCATAGTCCTGTTTTGCATCACTTGTACTTTCTTGATGTTTCCTTCATTGGTTAAACTCAAGACTACAGCAAGCACAATAGTTAATGTGAGGAGTATTTATAGTTTTGTATATTAACTCCGCATTATTTTCGTTCAATTTTTTCTCAATCTTCCAAGAATTTTTTTTTGGTAAATTTTTATAACAAATTCAAAATTTGCTGCCAAAGTTAATTTTGAATCTAAAATTATGCCTAAATATTTAATTTCATCGACCTTTTTGTTGTGATAGGTTGTGGTGATGTGTGAACACTGCCCATACGGCCGAAGTAATGTACATTCATTTATGGACAATATTTTTGAGTACGCTAAAATTTTTCAAAAACACAATTACTGGATTTTTGTCCCAGAGGGGTTCCACGATCCCACTTTTTATGATTTATTATATTGAAACAAGATGCTCGAATCTTGTTACAATATAATAAATGCTCTAGAACACCTCACAGAATTCAGGGATTATCTACAACATTCTAAAAATGTCTGAAACAGTGTAAAAACGACAGTAACCTTCTCACAAACACTAGAAATGTAAGCTAAGTTCTCAAAGATTCGAATAACCAGCATATTTCCTAAAAGGGCGAAGCCGTATCGCGGACATTCATGTTTATTTTGACGTTTTTATTATATATTATGACGAATATTAGCGACAAACCGTAGCGATTGGTGTGGCCAGCGCAAGTATAAACCATGCGACAAGAAATGAAGCGAAGTACTTATTTTACGTACGATAGTTGATAGTAAAGTATTCAATTGCGAAATATTGTGAATTTAAGATTTTTACCCGACGCGAAATCGCCGCGTACGTGGGGGAAATTGGGATTATGGTCAGGAAAAATGGACTGTATTGGATCGAGAAAGGGAAGGACGTTTCCACTCACCTTTTCGTCTCTTGGCGTTCTTCCGATGTCAGTTCACCAAACAACTGTTGGCCACCAACGTGCGTTACTCCCGGGGTCCGGCGGTGACGAGGTTATAAAATGTCTATAAAATGCACAATTAAAACAAGACGAAAATTGGCGCTTTTAACAACGAGACTTGTCGAAACGAAAGATAAATTGGTGCTGGTTGAGGAAAGGAAATTTTTCTATAGAGACCAATCAGTGTTGCCACAAAAGAAAAGAACAATATTCTGTAAAAAATCGATTTCTGTGCCAACGTGACGTCACGTTTGTGTTTAAATTTAATTCGTGTCCAGTAACTTTGTAAATTAAGTATTATAATCAATAAATCGTTATTTATTTCCTCTATTTTCATTTGCCTCCCATAAAATTAAAAAGTATATGATCACGAAATTCCGAAATGGAGAAGAACTGCACTTAATTGAGGGTTTTCGAACAAATTGAATATTAGAATACTAGTATTTAACAAGAATTTCAAAGCCGGTCAATATATATACTAGAAGGATGGAGAATTCGAGTCCTTTTAAATTGCATTACGGCCGCCCTACCCAACATGTAGATATGCTATGGAGTCTCAGAATAGACTATACCTCCATGCATATCAAATGGGGTCTCGACATTGGAGGCTGGACCCGACATTACTTTCCATCATACAGAAAGCATACATACATCACAAGTTACCCACTCTAGCAGCTGTACCGTATATCAATCACACCTCACGTTAGGTACGTCACAAACAACAGAAATACACACATTCAGCAGCAAAATGGTAACACAGATACGTCATTCATTATCCAAATGCGCCATATTTCTAGTAGTTTATATTACTGACGTTCGCATATCTGGTGGCCACATGCCTAGCATATAAAACATAATATTATGATTATATTAGGAAGAATCTTATTACACACATAAACAATATTGCTTTAAAAAAAATTCCAATCGAATTAGATATCTAATTAGTGACATCTGTGTTTAATTAAGGGGAATGAAAAAGCTTTGGATACTGGTCGCGCTAATGATAGTTACAACATACATGCAAAATAGATTGTAAAACTTAAATAAATACAACTTCCACAAAACAAGTTGTGTAGGTTAAACATATATACAACTTCCAAAAATTTGATAGCTGTGGTATTTTATCATGGTTGGAAATGGTGAACGTTACATTGTGTAAAGTGATCACTTAAGCCAAACGTACGATAGGTCGTAAGCCCTATGAACACCCAAAGACTTTCATACCTACTATACAATAAAAAAATATGATTTCATCTGTATTATGACTTTAGTACTAACAGAATTGACTAAAGGTAAAAATAATTAAAAATTAAAATCAAAGTAATTCATTTTTAAATGAGCAGAAATATACACGACCAACAACACCATTATCGCCATTCCTCGTAAGAAATCAAGCTTTTGAATTGGTAGAATAATTAAAATATCTGGAAATAATTTTGTTATTTTATTTATTTATTTAAAATTAATATTACATAGAGCTATATTAAAATTATTGAGATACATATACAATATGTAAACGCTGTATCTCTCCAAAAAGAGATCGGCTCTTATACTTAAAGAGAAAATTACGTCACTATATAGGTATGTACTATAATTTAAAAATATTTAATATATTTTTTTAAATATTTATTGTCTACTTGTATTTTTGAAGTGTACGATTAATTTATTATATTATAAGTTTATTTATCTCATTTATTTTCTTCATTTCTGTAGGAAGGCTAATGAAAGGTTAACAATTATGCTTAAATAATAATAACTCTAGTTTGCGTTAACATAAATATTTTTCAACTTTTGATTCTAGATTACTGACGTACCTAACTTATAAACCTGCCTATAGGTTATAAAATTTTCTGAATTATAATCCAAGTGGTGATTTTATTTTTCCATTCACAGATTTTTTATCAGTAAACTACGTTCTGAGAAAACGTACCTACACTATCACAGAAAGGGTAATCTCATTAAAATTAACTAATTATTTTTTAAAATAGACTACTTTATAGTATCTATCTTGGGTACGTAAATGGAATTTAAAAGAATATAATTTTCTCAAAAAAAAAATATATATATATATTTTTAAATAAAGCCTTTTCGAATCTAATTTATGCTCCGCACCAAATAATTAGCTGAACATATAAAAAAAATGTATTTAATTCTTGGACGCCGAGTTTTCTCATAGACAATAAAATGTAATAAAGTATGTATTTATTGTTGCAGTAATGAAATAACTGTAATATCAACCTTTCAACCAATTCAAACGAAAATTCCTAACTCCCAAAAATGTTCCCATCTACCCTTTTCAATTTTTTACACCAAAAACATTTTCGGCACATTTGTTCTACCCCTCTTGTGTGACTGGGCCACTTTAGATGTCCAAACATAAAGAAATCTTTTAATGCGTGTTCAGCTTCATTCAGAAGGTCAACAAAAAATGGTGGAACCCTGAACGGAGACCAGACAATGACCGTGACACGTGATGGGCCCAACTGAGTGACAATTAGAGTAGGTAACAGGGTGCTCCAAATATCGTGGGACTTCGACAGAGTGTTGTAAAGATTTTAACTAACTAACTAACTTACCATCACGCCGTTTCCCCGCGGGGGTAGGCAGATAGGATAGAGCGCCCGATGTCCTGACATACAACTCTCGCCTCATCCACATTCATACATCTTCTCATGCAAGCTCGCCGTTTGTTGAGGCTTCTAACGGGACCATCTTCCAGTATCTGGTTAATCTGGACGACGGTCGCCCTCTCTTTCTGGCGCCATCAACACTTGCATTATATATCTTTCATACCATTCTTTCCTTGTTAATTCGCTGAATATGCCCAAACCATCTAAGCGACCCTTTTTTAATTCTATTAATTTATATAAATTAACCAAGATTTTTAATTTGAACAATATAATTGATGATAATTTAATAGATGAAGAACACTGTGTTATCTCTATTTGAGTTTGATCATATTGTCTCTATTTCAGTTTGATTATATTGTCACTGGTCGTGGCTTTGGGAGACAAATGAAAACACTGGAAATTAATTAGCGGTTTATTAATTAATGATAAATTAATTATTAAAAGGACAAAAACACTTAATATGAATCAAATTAATTCCCTTTCGTTGAATTCACTCGTCACTTATTATCGCTCGGAAAACTCGCTAGAATATTCCATCCAAATCACGCACGTAGTAGTCTAATTTATTTAATCGCTTACCATCGGTAATAACTCGCTCGATTATTTCGATTAATATCTACCGCTTTGAAATTCCACAATGCTCACACCGGCCGTCGCCACGCGCTTACTTCGCACCGATCGAAATGTCAGAACAAATCTCGCTGTTTTCGTCCAAAAAAACGCCAAAAACGCGCAGCTGTCAGTCCCACTTTATATAGGCAGATGCTGGTTTTTCGAACCTCCTAGATTATTCTAGTGTTTACTACAATGTTCTCGTCATTTCCAGACGTCCGTATACATTCTCCGGATGTTACAGATAATACTAGAGTGTGGTAGAAAGTGCTAGAGAGTTAGATCTTATTGTTATGATCGACATATTATGAGTAATCCGGACAACGCGCAATTCCTTCTGCTTATTTCGTTTGTTATATCATTTCGTTACAATATTTTCGAGTTTCATCCGAGTATCGAGAGTATCAGATCTCTCTAATTTGTCTACTATATGGGCGGACTATAAACTTATCTGAACATTATATTTTGTGTGCAATAAAAATATGTGCGCAAATATCCACCATATTTGAATAAGAGAAATGAGAAATGATTCTCGAAAAATGATTGGTGCATGTAATAATTTTTTACTCAATATTCGATCTGTTCAGGCAAACCTCAAATCTGCAGGGAACATTCGCACACCTTAGAGGGAACATTTTTCAGAATTTCTCATCGACAGGACTCGAAACTACACTTACTATATAGAAAATATAACTTGACTACAGATAACACTGTTTATTTTCCTTCCATTTAATGATCACCATTAATAATGTCTATAATGTCAAAACCAAATCAATTAATAATATAATATAACATTAAACAATCCGTATTGAGTTTTAATTTTTTTTATTTTACGAAATTAAGTCTGATGCGGGTATTCCACCAATAATAGACCACAGGTGGTGGTAGTAAAAATAAAACTCACATTATATGAAACAAGATGTGCAAATTAAACATATATACAATAGAGTGTCCCGTCCATGTATGAGAAAAAAAAATGTTGAGCTACACAATTGCAAGAGGTATTAAAATTTGTGTAATTTTACACATATTGCGAAGAAGGAAGGAAGAAGAAAAAAACTAGAATTGTCTTTCATCTCGTGGGTTCTACCGAGCTTTGAAATTTTGTAAATTTTTCGTTTTTATGGAGTTAAACCGTTTGCCTAAAATAATTTAAAAAAATCAAGTTTGAAAGGTATTTTAGTATTGAAATTAATGAAACAAAGCACAAGAAAATAAAATATATATTATAACCAATGACAAAAACTAGAAATTTTAACTTATTTTTGTGTCCAAAATTTGGCATTTCTGCTCGAGATTGCATCCTGGTTCTAATAAATACATATCTAGAAGTACGTCAGTTACACTTTGTGAGGCGTCTGTTATATTCTCTAGGACCCGAAGTGCAATAATCTAATGTCAAGAATTAATGACGAAGGGGTAACTCATTGACATGCTGCATACAAACATACCATTGTAACGGTCTCTCCAAATAGTCCTCTAAATATTGAATTACGCCACCCTTCCAATCGGTGTTAGTTGCAGTTCCGTCACATTCAACGCAAATCACGTCATCTAAATTCCAACCTCGACCCACTACTAAAGTTGTGATCGAAGTAAGAATTCCCTTTTCCACGTCTTTCGGTATTGTGTGTCACAAATAAATTGATCCAGGTTGTGCTAAAATTGACATGTGGTCTACTAAAACTTCTTTGCGATGGTCTTTTCGTCCATCAAAGTAAATGCTTTTTATAACAACAATACCTTCAATATTCTTTCAAGATCTTATTTTTATCAATAACCAGAGTTAAATCTTCGGAAGAAACCAATCCGACGTCAGCCAAAACCGCAGAAGCAACAGCAGCAGTAGATCGCTTCGATAGACCGTATCTATCACAGACTTTAGCAACTGTTGGCATCGACAATGTATTCCAATTTGCCGTTGAAGTCGATGGTGTCTCTGTCGAGGGCATGTTTGTCGGGGATGCCTCTGTTATCGGATACGTTTCTGGGGAAGATTCACGCACTGAATCTTCATCACAATTTGATGAGACAGAATCGGTTTCTTGAGTAGAACACGACTTTTTGTTACTCTAATTGACTCTTTAATTTATTTTTATTTACATTTACTCTTTCGTTTCATTAATCTAGCCGTTTTTTTCTTATTAGAACTGCTCATAACCATTTTCCTATGATTTATTTGATCCAACAAAAACTTCCCTCATTGATGTGATTTTTTAGGTTTTAAAAACGAACAAGATTCAAATGAAGTGCATTTACAAGCAGAAACGTAAAAAAGCTTCTCAGATGACTCTAAAAAACATTTCAGTTTATTATCAAATTCATTTCGTTTGCTTTTGGGGTATCTTTCCAAATTGAGAAACTTTTCGAAATTGGATTTCATTTCATATGGAACCCCCAGTATATGATCTATGTAAATCGGTTGGAACAAATTCAAAAAAAAATTATTCGCTTTCTCAACTTTAAATTCAATTGCGTTTCTGACGATTATGACAGTTCATGCAAAAAATATCACATCCTACCTTTATAAAGACGTCGGGAAATAGGTGATTTGATGTACCTACTAAAAATTGTATCAGGCAACGTCGACTGTCCTGAACTACTAAATAGACTAAAATTCCATGTTCCCTGTAGATCTCGTAGACACAATCCAGTCTTTCACATTGATTTTACCTCATCCAACTATCGTCGTAATTCATATTTCTTGAGGGTATGCGATGCATTCAATAAACTGATAAGATTATTGGATATTGATCTGTTCGAGTGCAGCCACACAAGATTAAGAAAAATTTTGAGTGCTGAATTTTTTTCCACGTAATAATTAAGTTTCTTTATCTTTTGTTTAAATTTTTTATTCTTTCTTTCTATATAATTAACATGCCTTAGTATATCATAAATATTTATCATTACTGACATATTTCTGTTTGTTTAAATTTTTTATTCTTTCTTTCTATATAATTAATATGCCTTAGTATATCATAAATATTTATCATTACTGACATATTTCTGTTGGTTTAAACTTTTTATTCTTTCTTTCTATATAATTAATATGCCTTAGTATATCGTAAATGTTTATCATTACTGACATATTTCTGTTTGTTTAAATTTTTTATTCTTTCTTTCTATATAATTAATATGCCTTAGTATATCATAAATATTTTTCATTACTGACATATTTCTGTTTGTTTAAATTTTTTATTCTTTCTTTCTATATAATTAATATGCCTTAGTATATCATAAATATTTATCATTACTGAAATATTTCTAAATGTGGAGACCTGTAATTGGCCATCTATATTGTATCAATGTTTTCTATGCTTTTTTTTTGTGCTGTTGGTCTTCCATAAACATTAAATAAATAAATAAATAAATTTATTAATTAAATAACTCGTTCCTTAGTTACAATTGGAATCGAAGTTTTGGTCCAAATATTGTTGATCTCTTCGGAAACAATCACATATATATCTGATTTGGATGGATCTTTTCCGTTATACTTCAATTTCAGGTCGTTGTTGACAAATAAAATAAATTAAATGACGTAATTGGTAGCTGCTGATTGTCAAGTTCCTTGTATGGTCCGAACATAGCATAAGTAGTCTGACTACGCCTCGAACTTATTATTTAAAAATCACAAAATCCGCTTTTAATACTGTAAAAATCCCAATGGTACTTTTATGGCATAAAAGTTATTTTAGCTACGAAGAAAACACTCGCGAGTCAAGTCAAGAAAATCCTCAAAAAAAGTTCAAACTTGAGGGTATTTGCAGGTTGAAACCTAACAAATTCGGAGTCGCTGGTAACGTATTGTTGCATGCAAATCGATACATCATGTATGATTTACACCTAAATAGAACAAAACGTTAATATTTTTTTGTATTTAGTTCAGGAGCCAAAATTGAGGATAGCGAAACATCACCATAAAAATGACAATTTTTCAAAACTTTGAAGATTGGTAGAACCTTTAAGATATAATTTTATTTTATTTTTAAAATTATTTGGGTAATTAAAGCTCAATTACGCAAGTTTTGAGAGGTCTTGTGTTAAGGTAAGCCAAAAAAAAATTTATCGGGACAGATTAATATACAACATCCAAAAATTTTATAGATGTTGTAGTCTATCATGGGTGGAATTGTGATCGTTATATTGTGTAAAGTGATCACTTAAGCAATCCGTAGGTTAAGGGTTAAGTTCTGAGTCCTATGAACACTCAAAAAGAATTCCATTCCTACTTTCCCATGGAAAAAGTAGCATGGTCTCTGTGAGACATCTATAATTTATCTTGATTAATCATTCAGATGTTCTACTTTTTTAAATATGTTTGAAACCTTGCTCGCTAACTATTTTAACCGTAGTTAATATTGGAGTACCCATACTACAGTGCGAACAATGTCATGTGTGTCTTGGCATAGAGTATTTTAAATGAAAAAAAAACCTAATAGAATTCTTAGTTAATTTTATGTGTCTCGTATGTGGTATGTCCAGTTGATGTTTTTATAATTTTATATTTTTTTAAACGCAGAAAATACTCTAAAATATGTGTCGGTTTTTCTAGAAATAGGCCTAGCAAAGTAAAAAATCGCTAGAATATTTCTGTGAAAGTTTATAACAAAATAAACAAGATAAAAATCAACTTAATTTTGAAAACTTTTCATATTTTCTTCTTCTCTTCTTCTTCTGCTTCATCTAGGACTGCGTCCCATCACTTCTGATGCCTACTGCGGCTGGGATTTCTTTCGATAGATCACTGTTTACCTTTATGCGCATTTTATTGTTGGTATTCAAATTATGAATAGCTTTGATGATGGCTAGTGGTACATCTTTTTCCGTTAGAAATAATTTAACATATTCTAGGAGCACTGTCAAAGGCTTTAGTGAGGTCAACAAAACACATATACCTCCTCCGGTTTGTTATATTCACTAGATTTTTCCCCTATTTGTCTTACCATGAATATTGCGTCAGTAGTAGACCGGTTTTTTCTGAACCTTTGCTGTTTATCACAATTTTGTATTATATTCTCCAGTTTTGTTCTTACAATGCTGGTGACGAGTTTTTGTGATGCGCATAGAAGAGATTATGAAAATTGTTGATAAAAATCAAAGTTTTAATAATTCCCAAAGAATTATTTCAAAGAAATGGCCATCTGTGTGCCAACTTGCGTCCATTTTTTACGCGTTACAAGTAAAAACTTGGAATAAAACAATATCTGTAAATTCTGAGAAAATAAGTCGATACCGTCAGAGGATCGTCTTTTTATTCGAAGGCCTAGCCTTATCTTTCTTTCCTTTTTTTCATACGCCAGCGGTCTTTTATCCGACTCGGCAAAAAACATATTATCCTTACATCATGGCAATGGCGCTCGCATCATGGAGAAAACTAAAATGTTAGATATATTTTTTACCCGCCGAGATCGGATTTTATTTCATCCATTCCGGACCATTTTGGTAAGATGTGTCTTATCGCCGGAGTGACGTCAGCGTTAGTGGGTTCACAAGTCATCTCAGACAAAGTCGACGAAGGATTTATTAAATATCCTTTTGTTTCACACATTTTAGCCCCGCGTTTGCGAATGTTGTCCAGCCCGCATTTTATATATTCTACGGGATATAGGAGTCCGCGAACGCAGAGGACAGCGCTAAATGCTGTCTATCTAAATTACTATTATAATTTATAGAATTAAACTTTGTTTACACCACTTTTTTTATTATTGAAAAAATTCAACATTTGCTTCGTCAGGAAAACAAAAATAAAATTTAAAAATCGAAGTATAGATAATCAAAATATTGAAAAGTTATATATGGAAAATGAATAATATAAAGTACCTACTTAACATGAAAATAAATTTAAAATATAACTTGCAAAAAGGATCTGATTATTTGTAAACAAAGTTTAATTATATAAATTATAATTATAATATCACCACAAAATAATTTTGCTGTTTTTGAAGAAGTAGATAAATTACTAGCTTATCCGCGCGACTTTGCACGCGTAGATTTTTAATAATTTGTGTATTAACCTTAACATATAGTTATAGGTATTTACTCTATAGAAAGTAATTAAATATCTCTTACCTTTAAGGCAACGTTCGTGAAAAAACGCATCGTTCGACCATTTATTCGTCGACTTAAGTAGAACAATAGACCATCACAAAAAGCGATTTTATTTTAACGAGATAATATTTAGCTTTTCTCCATCCTGAAAGTTCATTCTAAATATTGGTGAAAGAATTTTTGAATTCCGATCTTTTGAGATTACGTCCTACATCGAAACATACAAACTTTACTTCTATATATTAGTGTAAATTATATCATCTAATATCAGACACACTCACAGTGGTGCTTCGAGAATTGCAAAAGTTAATCTCGTCACCAGTATGTAGCTCTCAACCGAGACTAGAGTGTCTCTAGCACTCAGCACAAGATGCTGAGAACACAATTCTTATTAAGAGACATAGATATCACTCCACGCAACATAAGTAACATATCGAGACTGAAATCAATATAGATATCTTATAATAAAAGCTATCTTATAATAAAAGTCAGAAATCCTTAATCTAATTCCATTCTGAGAGCACACTAGGCGACTGGGGTCTGTTCTGGGTTTCAATATTTTTAAAGTACACGTATATTATTCAGGATTCAGCGAAAAGTCTTCAGAATTGCAATATCGGATTATCTGTAGATAATGTATATATGTATTACATAAATCCAAGACCAGTTCCATTAAAAAAACAACTTTTATATATATGAGCATTGAAATCAAAACAAGATTCGGTATAACAGGAAATTTTCAAATATGTGGGATTAAACATTGTAATCATAAAATGTTGAATTATTTTCAAACATTATTATTTAAAAAAAAAACTATGGCGGTCCAGATCCGTTGCGATTCTAGCCGCACGCATCGAGCCATCATCAACCAATCAGGGCTCGGTGCGGCTAACCCGGTCCCGGTCGTCGCAGGCACAACCACTCTTTCGCTGGCCGCCGTAGCAATAGCAAGTGATATTGTCACAAATAAATAACATCGTTTCACCGTGAGTATTATTTGCGCCTTGTATCCATCCGCTCATTCATACCTTTGCTGATTCATCTCACACATACCACGCAAAACTTACACAATTCATGCCACGTGCCGACACGAGAAGATGCCTCTGGACGGGAAGGTATTTTCTCCCAAACATGACCCGCTAAAAAAAATGAACTATATATCTTTATTGTATTCAAGAGCACATTCTTATTGTGAAGTTGCAATTTTTTCAGAACAATGTCTGTTAAGAGAAATTGCAACTTCACAATAAGAATGTTTTCTTGAATATAATATATGTGTGTTGTATCAAATGTGTCCAAAAATAAAAATGATTTAAAACGCTTAATTCTGGCGTCCCCTAGCGGCAGTTTCACAAAGTAATTTGTGCCTAGCGTACCAGAAAAAGTGGATTGCTCTAAAATGGATAATATGTATATGTTAATCAATCAATAAATGAGACTTGCAGATAAGGTTGATATATTCACGAAAATCTAAGAGGCCGTTATAGCGTAATTGGATAACGCGCCTACCCTGGATAAGAGGAGAGCCGTGATTCGAATCCCGGTAGCAGCAAAATATTTTTTTGTGGATTTGATTTTATATCTATAAACCGCATTCTTCATTTTTTACATCGATTACGGTTTGCCAATAAACCCTGAATCAGATGCAAAGAACTGGCGGGTATAATACCATGATGGGGCTGCTGAAAAAAATGAATATATCGATTCAATACTTAACCTGTGTGATAGGATGATTCTGCATAACCGAAGCCCGTATGGTTAATCACATGGTTGTTTCTGCTTGTTGTGAGCCTACCGGGAAGCGGCTCGCTGTCCACTAATGTGAGGTCATCTTTAAAACTGTTATAACACTTTATACTTGAGATGCTGATAGCATCGTCCCAGATGCAACACGGCTGCACAAGTCATTTCGTGATTTCAGAACAGTTCAAAATCCAACGGATACTTTTTGCTTCTTCATTACTGCCAGGGACTGACACAAAACACATCTCTCACACTTCATTTGAATTAGACGGAAAAATTAAAGTGTGATATTGTTTGAACACAATAGTATACTTGTATAAATCAAACTATCGCTAAAACTTAAACGTTTCGTACATTACTAACTGAATGGTTTTTCGAAATTGGGAGAGCTGAATCTTTAGCTGAAAAGAGCTGCATTAGAACAAGAACAAAACTATGTGAACGAAATGAGTAATAGAGTGTTAGTTGAATTAGTATACACCACTACCAGATTTTAGGTCTACCGGTTTCGAGACGTACTCGTCTCTTCGTCAGGATCAACACTATACTACTATGTTCAAAACATTATACACCACAACCATAGTATTGTTAACTTTTCACCAATATTGTTGTATGATTGACATTTTCGTCGACAGTCTGGAGAAAGTAAAGTTTACACTTAAGGAGGCAATACTGCTTCGTTACTGACTTCAACTGTTAATATGTAATGGTGGGTAATATATATTTTTCATACAAATTGCTGCTTTGCACTTTATATTTTTAATTTCTATACTCATGTTTTGGTGCTATTCCTGATACTTTTTATAATTTGCTACTTATAACTTATATTGTTTAATGTATGTTCTTTTTAATTTTATGATATATTTTTTATGTAAAAGCCTATACGCATTGCTGTTCGTTACTCTATATTTTTAATTTTTATACTCATGTTTTGGTGCTATTCCTGATACTTTTTATATTTTGCTACTTATAGCTAATATTGTTTAATGTATGTTCTTTTTAATTTTATGTTATATTTTTTAGGTAAAAGCCTATACACATTGTTGCTCTTTACTTTATATTTTTAACTTTTATACTCATATTTTGGTGCTATTCCTGATATTTCATATTTTGCTACTTATAACTTATATTATTTAATGGATGTTATTTTTAATTTTATGTTATATTTTTAGTTAAAAGCCTATACATATTGCCACTCTTTACTTTATATTTTTAACTTTTATACTCATGTTTTGGTGCTATACAGAGATTGTTTAATGTATGTGCTTTTTTAAATTTATTTTATATTCTTTATGTAAAAGCCTAATGGGCGTAAACAAATAAATAAATAAATATTTATCCCGTGCGTGTTAATCTCGTCAAGGACAAGCATGCACTAACTAGCCTACAGAACCATCAGAAATTTACGAGGGAGAGAGAGTGAGAGGGGGCGGGGTCTAAATTGGGTGTTACCAAATCTTTTGTGAAAGTTAAATTGAACAAAAGCAGTACACACACAGAACACTCGATGACCAAATGAGCAGTATTTGGTCATCGAGTGTCTGATACTAAATGAGTCTTCTGGTGAAAATAGTATCAATTCTGTATTCTTTACTGTTTCATCTATTTCTGCTTGTTATTTTATATGTGTACGAATATGTAACGTGTTGTATGATTCAAACTGAAACGTGACCGAATTTACATCTTTTTCGCATATTTTTAATTATTTTCACCTTTCGTCCTACTTTCTTTGTTACAAATTTGTAATCTTGATCGTTACTCTACCGTGAATTTTTCTTTCTCCTATTTTACACATATTTTAATCCAGCTCGTTGTGTATCCGTATGCTTTTATAATATTTTCTACTTAACAATGTTCTTTCTAGTTCATTACTTTGCATTTCCCTTTATTCTATATTTTTATTCAAGCTTTTCATTTATTTTGTGTTTGCATATGAAAGATGCTGTTTCGAAATGAGCTGTAACACTACTGTTTGCATTTCTTTTTCTTGCACGTTATTTTTAATTTTTCTTCACAATATTTGCTTCCCTTGCATTAAAATGAAATATTAGGTATTGTTGGAAGCTAATAAAATGATCAAAAAAGGCTACCAACCTCAGAATAGTACTTATGTACAGAAAAGTAGTGGCTGAAAAGTTTGCTATATCTTATTTTTATATGTATATAAAATTAATTGGCACTGAAATTTATTTAGCAATTACTTGAGAAATAAAAAAAATGTTGTAGTACTTTCTAATTGTTACTTTATTCCATATCTTAATTGGGTAGGTAAGTGTTCATCATAACTTTTTAATCTTAATTAATTCATGAAGATATTCAAGCTAATTTTCGCACAATATTATAGGCTTACGCCAAAGACATGTAGATAATCTGCAAACGAGCTTAACAATAAGTACTTATGTAACATATAACTTTCGCAACACATTAAAATAGATGGAATAGAAATGTCGTTCAGAACTTTGGATTTAATCAGTCGTATTCAAAACTTGTCGCTGTTCGGACGTGTGGTTTGTATGTGAATTCTGACAACTAGGAAAACAGAATGAAAAGACTTGAGACATAAACTTTCCACTTGAATATTCTGGAAGTTTCTATGTGGCCGCGGTTGATACGGGGGGGGGGGGGTTAAAACGCGACTCTTCCGGGATAGGGATGAGAGAGACATTCTGAATCGATACTTTCTTTTTGTTTTGAATCGGTAATGTCAAACTTTACAATAAATGTCTGTTTAACCGAGTGAAGCTTTCTAGTAAAAAGATACATAACATAAACTGTTTATTATTTTGAAAAACAAAAACATAAAAACGCTTGATGTAAATCATCTCAAAATATACCTGACAGATAAGAATTTTCATTACCATACTTGTGTAATTTATTTATCGGTGAATTTATATAAAAGTTGTATTTCCAGGTTGACAATTGAAATCTCCGAGGATAAAGGTCGTCCTCCTGATGACGTTAAATAAGCATTCAACGAAACGTCGAGAATCTTTTCTCGGAAAAACATACGGTTCGTATAAAATATCCGCAACTATTTACAGTTAAATATGTCTAACGACCGCAATAACAACCTTAACTCTTTAATGACAATTGAAAGTTATATTGTGCATGGTAGACCTAGCAGGGAACATGAATTAGAAAAGTATCTATAGCAATTCCATGTATGAAAGTGAACCAAGGATTATTTTAATTTTCCGGTCACAATAAGCGTAAAAGTTGCCAGAAAATTGAGAAATAGGAGGAAATAGAAAGGAAGACAGACAAAAATACAAGTAATATAAAACTAACCTTCTCCATCGACAATTTGATTAAAAACTTATTAAAAAATAATACGTCGAAAACGTAACTAGTACATATTTCACACTGGCGACCTCAACGTGCATATAATTTACGCCCTCGAAAGCAGTAATTAGTCCGCCCTCTACCTCCGCGGGTAAACCTTTACCTTACCTTACCTTTACCTCGTCCTCCTGATGACGTTGAATAAGCATTCAACGAAACGTCGAGAATCGTTTTTCGGAAAAACATACGGTTCGTATAAAATATCTGCAACCCTTTACAGTCAAAAGAAATTTTAAAACATCGAAAATTAATGAATTAATCCCGTGTATTCCAGATACCACCAGTACTTTCCAATTGACTAAAACGTCCAAAATGCTGTAAAATGTTTCTTCAGTTTCGTGATAATATGTATTTAAATTCATGATAAATAAATAATAAAACTAACAAAAAAAACAGAAGCAAAAACTTACTACGCTATCCATTCCTGTTATTATCTGTTTATCATTTCAATTTATCAAAAATTCATTATAAAAGATAATATCATCAAAAAAATGTAGTTATATGCTTATCGCATAATCCCAAACACCAATTTCTTGATAAAACTCTGTCACGTTCATTGAAATACGAAAGATTAATCAAGTTTCCAGAATATTCATTTATGAATTGTGAAATACTAGAAAGCAATGAATTTTTGAAATGAGAAGGTAAGTTTGTGTATTTGGAAGATATCGAGAGGAAGATGACTACAGGGAGTAAGGGGAACGGTACTTTGAATACAAAGTTTCCTTATAGGAACATGCACCAAGTCTCAAGACTAGGCTAGGCTAGGCTAGGCTCAAGACAATGGAATTCTGGTATCAATACTGATGAATGGAAGTGAATCCTCGAACTGGCAGAAGAGAAATGAAAGTTAACTAAATGCAATGGAAATGAGATCATCATATTGACGTTGGAATATATGGCAAATTAATAATAGAATGAAGAATTAACGTATTAGTAAAGAATGTGAATAAAGGTCAGGCGGTTTGGCTATGTTGAGGAAAGAATGGTAAATGAGTGAATGAATGAAAGAATGGTGAATGTTTAAAATAATGTACGAAGCAAGATTTAACAATCGGTGACCTTACACGCGAAGATGTATAAATGCAGATGAGGTAAGAGTTGTATGTCAGGACAGAAGAATATGGCGCTCCGTGCTCTGCCTTTCCCTGCGGAGAAAAAGCTTGATGGTAAGTTAATTCATTCCAATACTTAACAATATACACATTGAATGTACTTGGTATACAACGCAGGTACTCAAAAAAAGTATTTGTTTGGATTATATTATAGATACACGTATCTCATAGAATTATTTGAGATGAATCTCACTACCATTTACATGTATTGAGTTTTTTTTATAAATAGCTCGCCTTTAGATTGGTAAAAATTTCAAAAATCTGAAATCCGGGTACGCTGCGTTCGATTTGACAGAAAGACATGTGCCGACAAACATTGCCTAAAATCATAAATATGCATGTATAACAATTTAAATTTCCCCAGAAAATTTACGATAAAGGTATGTAATTCTTATAATTACAAAGGTAAGTGTGTAATTCAACGACTTCTCTTCTGAATAAATTCTTGTAAATGTCAATGGTTTATTGTTTATACATGTACCTACTATATATTCATATATTTTATATTTTACTGCTTATTTCTGATATTATTTAATGTATATCTTTTTGAATTTAATGTAATATTTTATATGTAAAAGCCTGTAATGGGCGTATATAAGTAAATAAATAAATAAATTAATTAATTAAATAAATAAATGGTTCTGAATGACGTTAGTACGTAGGTGAATATTGGATAAGGGTCCTGTTAAGAGCCTTAATAATCCGCGACCTTGCACGCGAAGATGCATGAATGTGGATGTGGCGAGAATTGTGTATAAGCATAGAATAGCACGGCGCTCCATCCTCTATCTACGCCCCCAGAAAATGGCGTCATGGTAAGTGTGATGTTCTTGTCCGTTAACTGTAGAAGTAGAACCTTGTATCCATTGATCCAGATAGACTTGATGTTCCGCTTCAAGATAATTTATTGACTTGTAACAATGGAGATCACGCGACAATATTATTACGGTAATAATCAATAATCTAACAAGTTGCTACTGACGTAGTTGAATTGTAGGTGAGCGCGTCAAAATGGCGTTTCCCTATCGATACCCATTCTCTCTCTCATACTGTCTGTGTCTCTCATTCATTCCGACAGACAATCATCCAGATACATTACAGTAAGTTAGTTAGTTAGTTAGTTCATTTTTTCCATGCATCACATCGATTACACGCCGCTGCACATCCCTCAGACCCCTCTATATGGCATTGGCTGGAAATTACGTGGCGCGATTTCATATAAACCTTAGCCACTCACTGCACCGCCATTGTTAGGGGACTTGGAAATGGAAATGAGTTTTCTCGAACACTTCCCGCTCGATTCTCCCGCCAAAACATCAGAAGATCGCAGTGACAGGAGAAAAACAAACGACGGCCGATAGGGAACATTAATTTTGTTTCCCCTTCAGATACGTAATGCTCTTGTGGAAATTTTCATCTGATAATGATTGTGAATACATACATACGTAATGCTCTGGTGAATATTTTTATCTGGTAATGATGGCGAAGAGATATGTCACCATTTAAATTAAATTTTTATTTTTTAACTAACTGTTACCTTACCTAACCTAAATGACGGTACTTTTACATGTCTGTTCCTAAAGAATAAGTAATTATTAAAAAAAAAAAAAATTTAAAAAGTTACGGACGATACACGAAGTAACTACGGACGGACAGACAACGAAATTATTATAATTGGGATAAAAACGTTTTCAGTTCTATTATATTTTAAACATAGAATCATGTAAACGAAATATTTTTTTTCACGAGAACGTGGCTGGGGTAGGCAAATGAAACACTTAAAAATTAACTAATTTTATATAAATCAACTAATATCGCTCTACGCGAATTTAATCAGAGCACCGATCTTTAGTTCACACCAATTATGTAATTCGCACTAGTTGTCACTTAGGAAATTTTACAAATACGTAGGTCAGTACTTTTCTATTTCGTTTTACTCTTGAGAATCGCTTGTTTACAGGAGGGGAGTTAAATTAATTAAATGATTAATAAGAGAATTACAAAGTCATTAGAATGGGAATAATGATTAAGTGAAAAACATTTAGAATATTTTGAGTATGTACAAATTTTTCAAGAACACAATACTAATAAAAATACAATTCACATTCGAAACAAGTTGTATAGGTTAAACACATATACAACTTACAAAAATTTGATAGATGAATAGACTATCATGGGTGGAATAGTGAACGTTACATTGTGTAAAGTGATCACTTAAGCCAGCCGCACGATAGGTCGTAAACCCTATGAACACTCAAAAAGACGTACATACCTACTTTCTCACATAAAAATATAGATTGTGTCTATGAGACATTTATAATATATATCGATTAAGTGGAAAAATATTCAATAGTTTTTCAATATCAATAGTTCGTTCAGTAATATTCAGCAGTTTAGTTTTCTCACTTAACCAATATTTTCCTTCTAATGACAATATAATTCCCTTATTAGTAAATAAGTTTTTTCTTTTCTAGCAGTAAGTTGTCTTGTAAGATAATAATTTCTCTGTGTAAAGCGCCCTTGAGGTGAGTATTTCGCGAAAACGGCGCTATACAAATTATCCAATTATTATTATTATTATTATTAATTCTTTAATTTCCCCTCACTCTTACAACTTTTTTTTAACCCTGTTCAAAACGTTAATCTATATTTGACTTCAGTTTACTAGTTAATCTGAAGATGAGAAAAATTGTTATTTAAACATATTGATATTTTATTTATGAGAATGGTGAAAGAGAAGTTATTTTGGTTTTATTTTATTTAAGAAATAAATATTGTCATTAAAAACGTCATTAAAAATAAAAAATTTCAAAATTCTTCCATCTTCTATCGGAGGTCAGCGATCATTCTGGCGATTTACCGCCGCACGGAACAACTCAGTCGAGTTACGCTTTTACGATGCCTCAAGTCATGCAGTCATGAGACGCGGCGTCTTCCAACGCTTCTTGTACCACTTATTTTCCCCTGGATGATATATTGATTCAGACTATATTTTGGTACTCTCATAATATGTCCGAGATACCCAAACTCTCTTGTCTTGAGAACCTGTCTTGAGAGTCCGCAGACTTGTCGTTATTTTACCATACACCGGAGGACTTAAACATTCGTCACTTTATCCACACAGGAAATTTTCAATATTCATCTATACAGCCACATCTTAAAAGCCTTGACTTTGCAATGAAGAATTTTGAACGAGAACTGTGAACCATCACAAGAAGCAAAAGTTCGAACAGAGATGGTGAGAAGTGCGTTTCTCACAATGAGACCGTTATTTTCTAACCGTGACCTAAGCTTGCAACTTAAAATGCGTATGGTTCGGTGTTATATTTTTGCCATTCTCCTACATGAGGCGGAGGCATGGACACTCAACATATTGTTAAAAAAATTAATAGGATAAAAACTCCTCCAGACTTGTAAAAGTACGTCATTTTGACGAGTTTTAATGCGCTATTTTTTGTGTGATCTTGTAAAATAGAAGAACTTTCCCCTTAAACCAAATGAATAATTCACTTAAGCGATTGTACAACAGACGTGAAGATCCCAATCCTCTTATCTTCCAATGATCAAATCACTTTAAAATTACTAACAAGATTCCTAAAAGCTAACGGTATAAATCTATAAAAATTAAGTAAATTAACATTATGAACCCCATATCCTTTTCCATTACTAACAGAATTAAATTATCCACACAGAATAATGTTTATCCTAAAACGAATCGCTTCCAATTTAAATTTCTAAAATAAAAGAGAAAAAAAAAAGCAACCATCACACCCATTGCCAACGAAGAAACACACTTGTTTTGTGGCAAGAACGCCAAGAAAGAAGAAGACCATGACAACGGCTTCTGTGTATAGTTTTCTGGGATATTCTGCCGTGTATATGTGACTTCTCTGGCCGACGTTTCGGATCCCATTGCAGGGTCCATCATCAGGAGTGATGTGATGAGTGTGTGTTGAAGTGTAGGTTAAGTATTGCCTTGCAATACCGTACCGAAGTCAATGCGTGTCCAAGTTTGTATTAGGTTAAGTACTTGATGTAGTGTGTTGTACTTCCGTGTTCTGAACGGCCCTGAAAACCTGAGAACATTCATGACGCCGTCTATATACTGACGTGTATGACTGTCCCCGTGCCCAAAGGCCGACTGTCGTAAGTAAACCACGTGTCCACGGAACGGCACTACAAAACGTTACTGTAATGTAAACTAGCTGCTCTACCGAGAAAGGCCCTGGGCCCACTTACGAGTTCACGGTTCGGACACGGAAGTTGCGCGCACGTGACGCGACGCACGCTTGGTATGCCAGAGTTCTCCCCGCGCATAAGAGGAGAAATCCGGGTCGCGGACTACATAGCAAATATGTGCTCGCTATTTTCCTTTCTGGAAAATGCAAAGTCATCCTCGACGTAGAATGGATGGAAAATCTGCACAAAGGCTTTATTGAAAATATTAGCGGCGTATGAAATTAATTAATTTTGTATTTGTAAGTTTTTCCTGCAGCAGGCGGAATTTTTTTTTAATACCTTTTCAAATTTAGTCTTTTTTTGTAAATCGTTTATTTATTTCTAAAGAATTTATCGACTAAATAAATAGTCGCTTTAAATATGAATTTTTTTAATTTGTTAATACAAATACATACGTTGGCATATTTTGGAATGTCATCTCTTAGTTGTTGATTTAGTATCATTGACTTATTAAGGTAGACCATTTTTCCTTTATGTAACCTTAAAAAAAACGAACCAACCATAACGCCGTTACTCCACAGAGGTAGGCAGAGATGATAGAACGCCATATTCTTCTATGTTGACATACCACTTTTGCTTCGGCTACATTCATATATCTACCCATGCATGCTCTACGGTTGTTGAGGCTTTTAACAGGGCCATTCTCCCGTATTCGTAGTATCATCGTGCCAGATGCTTTCTATTCCTGCTGCCTTCTACACTAACCTCATATATTGTCTTAACCATCCTTTCGACGCTCGTACGTTTCATATGACCTAACCATCTCAGCGATCCTTAAAAACAATTATGTAATCCCAAAGATAAAAATAGGCTCAGTTAAGTTGATGGACGAGAAGACCAATAATAAATGTCATAAAAAAAATTCGAAATGCTTGATTTCAAGTGATAGTGGTTTTTTGGCGGTCATTTCACCCAAGCTTTATTTTAAAGTGTTAATGTTAATGTTAATTAATGAACAATGATAAATAAAAAAGTGTTTCAAGAACACATTCTTTTTGTGAAGTTGCAGTTAATTTGTTTTAATGATTGTTCACTTTTTTTTAATTATTTTATTTCAATCTAATATTTTTTGTTTATTTTATCTTCTTATCTAATTTATCTGGTTTAATTATTCTTATTTTAGTTAAATTTTAAAGGTTTTTAATTATTATGATTCGCTTTTATAGTAATAATTGTTCGTATATATTTATTTAAAGTATTTTAATAATTGTTCATTTCTCTTGAATATTTTCCTATTATTTATTTTAAAACGTGTTTTATGTTTATGTAAAAATTCTTGCAACTTTATACATATTGTAAAGGCCCACTAGGGCATTGAGAAGTAAAAAAATAAATTTTGTTTATTTATATGCCCATTCAAGTGAGTGATCATGAGTGAATGAATGAGCTTCATCCGAAAAGCGAATATTGTTCAAATTCTGAAAGCGCTATAACATTATTTCGACAAAAACACGTGGAAAAGTGTGGTTTTGGCTTCAATTCATGTAGTGATTAAAGTTTATTGGGTGCAATTTAAGACATTTTGCCAAAATATTTCGCAAAGATGTTCTTCATACACAGGGTTATTTGTAAAACATTAATAACCTCACAGGAATATATTCCTGCCTTGATTATGAGTCGAAAATGTTCAAGCTATCATGACCTAATATCAATAGTTATGGAGATATGTGACATCAAAGTTTGCATATTTTTCTCAATATTTCTGACTTATTTTTTGTAAAACGTTGGACTATCATTACAGTAACTAATATCAATAACGAAAAATTCATTTGTTTCAATACAAGTTAAATAAAATGATTAAAACCCTGAAAAAATTCCAATTGGAATTCGAAGCTTTTTATTTTTTTATTCGACTTGTATTGAAGGGAATGAATTTTTCATACTCGATATAAGTTACTGTGATGATAGTCCAACATTTTACAAAAAGTAAGTCGGAAATATTGAGAAAAAAAAATGCAAACTTTGATGTCGCATATCTCCTTAACTATTGATATTAGGTCATAATAGCTTGAACATTTTCGACTCATAATCAAGGCAGGAGTATAGTCCTGCGCGGTTATTAATGTTTTCCAAATAACCCTGTATAGCAAGCTCAGCTGTTCTCTTTCGAGATGAAAATCCGGGACCGCGTTGTACGGAAGTCCTAACTTCGTTAACTGCTTCCTCTGTTTGCTTCGACCTTGGGCGTCCCGCTAGCTTCTGATTGAATGTGGAATCCGTAACCTCCAAATTTCTGACTCACAATCTAATCACACACTGATTTGTACTGTACCGGTAAGATTTTACATATTGAAAATAGATTGTCAGTCTGTCCTTACATGTTTCTCTTACTTGGGATAGTTTTAATTATTCTGAATTGTAGTTGTTATATTTTTCTTAAATAAGTTAGAAATGTTAGTCAGTAACTGTTAATTTTGTTATATTTTTTACAAAATTTATTATATAATTGTGTTATACATGGTACCCCTCCATTTAAGAGCATTGCTCTTGTGCTCGGACGAGGCACTTTGTATTGTTACATATATGATTATTTTACATTATGTATATGGGATGAAATTTTTTGCCCGAGTATATGACTATAATATATATATATCATATAACTAGGTACCTACTTAATTATTTTCTTTGAGAAACTTCAATTCTTGACATTCACTCTTCTGTTCTTCAAATTTAAGAAAATTTTGAGATAACTTTATTCAATGCAATATATGTCAAACGTTAAAATTAAATTCTATTCATTTTATTCAGCAAATATTTCCATTAACTTAATATCCATTCATCACAATTTGATGTTTTGTTTCATCGAAACATTCAAATCTAAAACATTTCTTGGTTCGCATTTCAAATGATTTACATTTGATATTATATTTGAAATTTGTTTAGAATTGTTTGAATGGTATAAGAAAATTTTCGTTGCTTAATTGTATGTGTTTAAAACGGGTTCTTTGAAAATAATCACAGAATTTATGTCAAAATTCATGGTTGTTAATGATTTTAAAATAGAGGAATGGGTGTACATAAATGATTTTAAAGACAATGTGATTTTGATTAATGGTATTTTAAAAATAGAGTAATGAATTGAAAACTTACTGAATTTCAACAAATTATTCCAACTTTTAATATATAAATCGTATTTTACAAAATTTCTAGTCACATGTATCGTCAATTACAAATGAAAATTAATCACGGGCGTATGGCTAGTTAAGAAGATAAAAAAGATGGCCGCAAATCATTCAAGTGCTGAAGATAAAGAATCTGCCTAGAAACAAAAGACCTGGCACAGAATGTGGATTGGTGAAGATTGATTTAGGTAATGAATTCTCATGGTGCACAAAAATTACCAACTTCGATTGACCAATCACGATAGCCATTTCTTCTTTAATAATAATAATATTTGGATAATTTATACAGCGCCGTTTTCGCGAATACTCACCTCAAGGGCGCTTTACATAGAACATTATCTTACAAAAGAACTTTCTGCTAAAAAAACTTATTAACTATTACTTATTCACTAGGTGGCATGCAAGAAATGGAATTAAAGTTTAATACTATGATAGTTGGGAATGCCTAAAAGAATTCGGTGTTTCCGCGGAGTGCCCACCAGGGGTGGAAAACATAAGCCAGCGTTGTTGTGGTCAGATTCTATAGGTTTTTATCGGATTGTCTAAATAAATGCGCCGTTAGTTGTTTTTTGAACTGTGGTAAGCTGTCTGTTTATTAGGTAGTTTGTTCCGTAACTTTGGTCCAGCCACCGCGAAAGCACGATCACCGAAATTAGTTTTGTGGACGCGATTTACTTCAACTAACATGATAATATTTTAAAAAAGTAACTCATAAAAACTAAGTTTTTATTATATTCCCTTTCTTTGTAAAATATAACAACAATTAAGGACGAATTAAAACATATAACAAAACACTAAACTTACAGTAATTTAATATATTTCTAAAATGTCAGATATTTTGAGCTTTGATAAGACACTTCATGCTTTGAAGATTAAATTCTATAAACATCTGTCAGTCAATTTAGATTTTCGACATTCGTAGTAAAGTACCTATTATGTATACCGACGGAGTAATTCAAATTTAGAAAATATTCCGCGATGTTATCGGGCCGCCGCCGCCGTTGCTAATCAAACTTTTCTAATGATTCCAATTTGAAAAAAACAATAAAATTTCTAAAAATCCGAAATTATACTATAATTATTATTATTTTTAACGAAAATTTGATAGATCTTCTTGATCGTCGCCACGAGTCTACTTGCCAAGTTTCAGCTCGATTGGATCACGGGAAAAGGGTTAAAAATCGATCCATTTTTTTTTGACGGCAAGCCGGCAAGCAAGCAATTAAGCGAACGCCACGAGTTAATATAAAGAGAGTAAAAAGGAAAGAAAGTAGACAGAATTCAATGTAAATGAGACCACTTCGGTATATATGTAACAAATTCATTTAGTATTAAAAAATGTAATTATTGTAAAATATTAACAAACTTGGATTAAATTCAAAGCTCTTCTTAGCAAACTGAGAAAAATTAAAAAGGGTAGCTTAGGTTAAGAAAGATGTAAAACGTAGTTAACCTTCAATCTCGTGATGAAATTCGACGTTTTTCAACCAATTTTTTTCTTTAGTGTGTTCCATTGTTGAAGATAAACTTTTTCATGGATCGTTTCACACAATTTCCACCATATTATTATTAGACTAGAGGTTAGGTTAATTATGATAAATGATAGAAATCTGACAGAGACGAAGCTATTTATATGAGAAACATTTATGGAATATAATCTTTAGTACGATGGCCCAGGGCTTAAAATCTGTATAAGCTGGCTTAAGTGATCACTCTACAAAATGCTACGTTCACCAATTCCATCGTAAGGACATCCACACATTATCAAATTTTAAAAGTTCATATATTTGAAGGGATTATGCTAGAGACATGTGTAATCCTTCTCATGAAATAGTTTACATAGATTTTTGCAGTTGGTAATGATACGTCTATATTTTTAACGTGGAATAATAAACAGTATTTATTTTAATGTATATATTTATGACATTCTTCCCAATTATTTAACATGTAACACTCTAGAATACGCCAGAAAATCAATATTTTAATTTTTTTTATCCTTTTACACACTAGTATATATTTCTAATAATATTTGCACACGTAAAATATGGTTAAAAATTTACATATCAAAATATTATGTGGTTGGATTACTTTAAAACAATTTTTTTTTCATTATTTTCGATTTTGTAGTTTTCCTCTACGCAATATTATAAGTGCGTAATTTTCTGCGCACTTTAAGTCTTGCGCATTTGTTTTTCGGGGTGCCATTGTAAAGTTACTAATATTATATGACCTGAATATTTTTTTGTTTACGCAACATTGCACAATTAATATTACTGGGACCCGACACTTAAACTTGACACAAATCAACACCCAGCAAAGTGCGAAGTTAAGGTGGGGGTTAGCAATCGGCTTCCGGGTACCTAAATATAAACAAGTGAGACGTGATTCCCGGGCAGAAGTTTGGATTAAGGGTTGCTACCCACTTAGTTCTGAATTCAGACCTCAAAGTAGGTTTCGAGGGTTATTTCTGATAAACTGCTTAAGCCTAGTTAGGCCCTTTGTCTCTGAAAAAGCGGGCGAGGGCAGGTGGACTTGTATTTTATTATACCGTGTAGGAATAATAAAGGGATATTTATTTTTTAAGTACAGCTGTAAGACGTAAGAAGATTTGATTAAATTGTGAAATTTTCGTAAGCCCGCATTGCAGGATTGTTTTACTCTACAGAATTACAGAATTTACAGTTTATTTATTGTACAAAACATTATCATTTTTACACCTTCTAATTAATATCAATTAAGATCTTTTAATTAATATTAATATTTGTACGTATTCCGGACGACGATGCAATTTAAAAAAATCAGTTTCTTTATTTAAAAAATACTTAAAAGTGCTGGCGCGTCATTTTATCGACATTGTACATGTCGGTAGCATCTTGCGGTTCATATTATTTTAAAAGTGACGTTTGAATTTTAAGGTTAATAACATTTGAAAAGAAACATGTTTTGGACTCAATTTGAAATGATTACCTACATGATTTGATGTGAAGTCTATAAAGTTAAAAATAATACTATTTTAAAAAATTCACGCTTTAAAAAAAAAAATACTAAAATGAAGAAAATATTTTTTTAACAATTACAGTACTAAGAGCGACCACAATACATACGCATATGTCAATAAAATCAAAAGCATGGGACGCTTTTTTTCAACCCCAACGATCGCTTGCATGGAACAAGCCGTACATTCACGTCACTAATGCGGTATTATGCCGTGTTATTACGACCTTTCTGGCCGATGTTTCGGATTCCATTGCAGAGTCCATCATCAGGGCTGATGTGTTATTGTGAGTGTTGGTGTTGTGGTTAAGTATTGACTTGCAATACCGTGTCAAAAGCAGGGAGAGAACGATGTCAGTGTTGTGTTAAGTATTGGCTGGCAATACCGTGTCGGAGGCTTGGTGTTTCTGTGTTTATGTGTTACGTGGCGTTACCGCAAATATATATTTTACTTTAAGTATATTTAAAACGTATTATATTATGATAAGTATTTTACTTAACATAACTTTCCCATCAAATATTCTAGTTAAATTAGTCAGTTAGTTCAAATAGTCATTCTGTTAACTGTCACAAAAAGTGATAAATCCCTATTGAAATGAGAAAACTCTTATATTTATTTGAAAAGAGAAAGTTCGTGTCATTATTGAAACCTTTTAATAAATATTCGTGGAAAGTACGAATGAAAATTTTTACAAAAATATAATTATGTATATCGGGAAAGAAATTTAAAAGTATCTTATAATTTTAAGAAATTTTAAAAACAGAGCAGTAGGAAAGCGAAAAACTTAATACAAAAAGAATAAAATAATATTTAGAGGTCATCTCTTAAATTATAAAAAGTGGTGTTCATTCGATTTCGCTGTATTTTTATTTTACAAATTTACATAATTATTTTCAAATTTACACACACGTTTTACAATAATAAAAAATAAAAAAAAAGTAATTAAATGAGAAATGAATATGCGCATATAAAACGATTAAAACATTTTTTGCAAGGTTTTAACAATTTTTTTTTACTTTTATTAAAGCGAATGAATTTTTAATATTCGATGTAAACTGCTTTAATGATACTTCATCATTTACAGAATATAAGACTAAAATATTTTTTTAAAATCCAAACTTTCAAGTCGACTATCTCCATAACTATCGATATTCAGACATTGTGGCTTGAGTATTTTCGACTTACAATTTATACAGGAATCTACATGTAAATTATCCTATGTTAACACATTTTAATATGACATTATACTCCCCATAATATAAGCCAATTGCTCGAGCTTATGGGTGAGTTTACAAGCCAAATTAAGTACATGTTTTTATTAAGCCGAAACCATTTAGAAGTAGTATTATTTCTTATACAGAAACCATTATTTGAGACATGTGGGCAATGTACATGAGACATGTGGGCAACAGCGAAGGGAAAAACTACATTTCAAAATGAAGACTACAACACGCACACGTTCATCAGTTTGAAGACTACAAAGTGTACACTACAATTGTAGTAAAAACTACTTGAAGTGAAGTAATTGTAGTACTACGAAATGAAGTGAAGTAAATGAAGTGAAGTAATTGAAGTGAAGTAATGAAGTAATTGTAATATTAATGAAGTGAAGTAATGAAATGAAGTAATTGTGGTACTAGTGAAGTAATAATTTGGCGAGCTAAAAAAAAAATAAAAAAATATTAAAGATAAATGAGGATATTTTCTCCAAAGTAACATTTGGCGACCTAAAAAAAAAAGGTCGCCAGCCAGATTTCTTCATTCGGTTCCAAAAAATTTTCAAACCATGGTGGGGGGGGTTGTTACAGTTTCCAGAGATTTCTTCATTTATCTACGTCAACTTCCCAAAAATTTCACGTAAAAAATGCACTATTTAAAGTATATTTCTCATACTTTCGATAACATTGAAGTGTGTGTATTTTGTAGTGTTTGTAGTTTTGTAGTGTGAACTAGACTTCAAATCGTGCGAAGTGTGCACTTCAATGTAATGTAGTACTACATTGTAGTAGTGAGTACAGAGCGGACCGCGGATCACTAGTGGGCAATACATCGCTGTCCAAAATCAATCAATCTTTCTTGAAATTTATTTTGTGACAACGATGTATTGTAGCATTTAACTTCCAAGTATATATTCCATTGTTTTTAAAATCGATTCTCATCTTGAAATTACGTTTAATTTAACACAAAGCTACACACAGATGTCTGTTTTTATAAAATGTTTTCTTTATTAAAGTTATCTAACATTCGCTAATTGAATGTCGTACTTTTGAGCGTCAAAAACATGAATTCTCGTAAAATGCTGAAAATTTATTTATACTCCGGAAATTCAGCGGCCATTCACATAAATTTCCACGGAGTTTTGAAGAGAAAATCTTTTGTAAAAGTTTCGCAACGAAACATAGCATCTAAATTCATCGTACTGTTGTCTTATATGGAATCGAAATTTGGTATCATATATGCAGATTTTCAAAGAATAATTGCCTAGTATAATAATGATTTCTTTATTTTATTAATTTAAAAAATTTTTGAGAATATTTTATGTTTGTCCAATTTTTTCTAGAACACAGTTCTGGATTTTATCCCAGGTGGTCATCAATAATCAATATATATTATATATGTCACGTAGAGACGAAATTATATTTTTTTATGGGAAAGTAGATTTGGAAGTATTTTTTTGGGTATTCATATACGTACAGCCAGCCGAACGATAGGTCGTAACATCTATGAACACCAAAAAAAAGACTTCCATACCTACTTTCTCATAAAAATAAATAATTTCATCTCTATGAGACGAGACATCTTGAGTACTTGAATACAATTTTTTTGGAATCGCCACTCAACTAGCCCTTGGGCGCGTTCCTGAGTGTGTTTTGTGGCTGTGTAACAGTTATTTAAAGTCATACGTTAAACATAACAAGCATAATTATAGATAAAAACATCAAATATATAATTATAATAAAAATAATAATAATAAACATAGTAAACAGAAAAGGAAAAAGTAAGACGAAAATATAAATAAGTAAAGACAATAAACACAATGTACCTACGATATTATTAATATACCTATATGTTTTAGCAGAGAATTTGAAATATTATAGTATATTAAGGTATAAAAGCAATTTTTCATATGTAGAACAGATGTATCTCTAAACATATATGTTTAACATCTATAATATATCTTAAAATATTTCTACTTCCTATTTATGTATGATGGAAGTCCGGAATGTGGAGATTTGATATGAAGGTGAGTTATGAATTTGTACGATGGGGTTCCACCTGTAACATCCGGGTTCCCTTCGATGTTCGATGAGGGAATATCTATGGAATGTATGAACCATTATTGTGCGCAGATCGCAAAAGAGTAAGATACTGAGATAATACGGGAACGAACTACTTGAGAAATGGAGAAAATGAGTCGGTTATGGAATCCCGTGTGCTCCGTGCCCGCTGAGCGCGTTCGTGTGTTCAAATTTCCCTGAAAACCTTAATATGTGTTTCTCTTGTGTGCGATTTTCATTTATAAAACAATATTCGTATTTTTAAATTATTTATATAATTGTATTTTTGCGGATTATATCAATAAATTATAACACTTTAAGGGGGTAATTCTAGTGTAGAAATTTTAAAAAATCAATTTTTTTTTCTTCATATTTTCAAACTTAACCTTTCAAGAATATGTCCTTTAAGAGGATATGTCAAAATTTAAATTATTTCCAGAGACAACTATTTTAGTGACACAACATACAAACTGGCTGGGCCGGAACGAATCGAACAAAAGACGTTAGGGACCATCCGTCTATCTGCGATCCCATTCTCTCGTAAACTCTTATGTACTCTTGTATTATGTAATTGAAATATAATAATCCAAGGTCACCCGCAGAAAATGCTTTTTTTTGAAGTAGAGAAAGGCCCAATGTACGGAGCAGATATCGCAGCAATAAACGTAATAAATGTAAGTATAAAATGTCATTTTATGGAGCGTTTTTCTCGAAACTGCTTTTTTCAAAAAGTTTGTCATGATTTCTCAAGTTCTACTTAACCGATTTACTTGAAATTTGGTGTGAGTCTTCTCTATACATGTCTATATCGTACTAACTTACATTATAATAAATTTAAAAAATTACTTCTTTTTTTTAAATTCAGAAAAGTCAAAAAAATAGAAAAAAAAAAATTTTCAAACATCCGCAATGTAGCGAAAAAAAAATTTATTTCAGTTTTTTAATGTCTTTTTATTTTTTTGTTTCAGATTATTTGGAGGGTTGCAATCGTGACAAACTTGGCGCGCCATTTTTTCCAACCCCCCACTTCAACAGCTTATAACATTTAGAGTGTTAAATATTTTCATTTTTATGTATTATTAAAACATGAACGAGACGGGAAAAATCTTGTTAAAAAATATTTTTTGTTTTTTATTTATAGCACCCGAAAAAACACCTCAAATTCATGCCTCTAGACCAGAATACCCCGTTAAATTATTCGAATGTAGGTAGGTATGTTGTTTTTTTTATATATTTTTTATCATAATTTATTTTTATTATATTATAATATTTTGAATTTAAAACGTTGCATTATTTCAATCGGAATTAAATTTGTTTTATATGCCGCTCTTCAGCTGATTACAGCGCATTGGAGATTTTTTGCACTAGATTTTTAGTAAGGATCCATGGTTCCATTCCATAAAATAATATCAAGATCACTTAATATCTGATCATTCGCATTTATAATCTAAAGTTGAAGTTATGGATGCAGAATATATCTTTAAAATGTTTTTTTTTCACAACACTCTACGAAACGCGTTACAAAAACACTCAAACTTGAGTAAATCACATATATGTATTGCGACCTCTCCTGGCATCGTACCCGGAATCCTCGATATGAAAAGGCAGTGATATGGTCATTAAGCTACGAGAGCTATAACACAACAAAAAATGTAGCTATACTGAAGAACACACTCAAAAAAGTTAAAACTGTTAAAAAAGACCCCACATAGCTACTGTAAACATTACTGAATGCATGGATTCTTGCGCCTTGCCGCAAAATTTGAAAATCTGTTTCGAATTTCGTGCTTATTCAAATAAATTTAATTAATTGGTCACGAACGTTCCTTGCTTTGATAGTTTGCAAATTGAATGTTCGCATTTACAGGACTTGCTGTGTATATATTTTTCAGCACTAGCGCGGAATAATTAACATAATAAATTAGACTTAGTAAAGCAATTTGTAAAGTAAAGGTAAGTGTCCCAAGAAGTAATTTATTGCTTAGAAAGGTTTGTACTTGCCACTAACGACTACATTTATGCACAAAACATAAAAAATATGCAGTAAAATGATATTAAAATAAGTTTTTTTAATAATGTTGCAAAGCAAAATTTAAACAGATAAAACCCAATAAGTACGTTGTCAAAATATTACATGTATAGAAAAAAATTAAAAGTTATTAGAAAAAACTGCTGAAAAACTTTAACTGCATTTTCTGTAAAATGAATATTGCGTTTACATTAGCGTGAACCAAAAGAAGTTGCGCACTGTCAAAACCTCTCGTAATTTATCACTCGGTTACACTGACACACAATACTATAGAATACTCTGCAATCGTCTAGGACCTCTCGTTATCTGTGGAATGCTCCACAATTCTCTCCAAAGGACTAGGCTGTTTTCGTAAAATCTCGAAAGATCTAGAAAGAGATATATTTACCTATAAATACAAGGGCGTCAGGCGGCGCGGGGTCTGTCATTCGTAACATTTGACCGGCGCGACATTAGCAACGAAGTAAGATAAGCCGATTTATTTATTTCAATAAACGGTACAAAAAAATCATTTTACATAATAGTTTACACAAGAAATCAAAAGAGTAAATACAGGAAACATAGCCTATACATTTATAGTATGCATTATTTTGAAAAGATACATAAAATCAAGAATTCAATATACTTTAAATTAGTAATTCATTCATAAAATCAAGAATTCAATATACTTTAAATTAGTAATAGAATGCATTCGGAACATTTTTTTTAATTTTTTGGTTATTGCTGTATTTGCTTTTGTTCCGTACATATAATGTAACTTTACGTGTATTCTTATATCCACAGAGGCATTAGAATGAAAGAGATGGGAAATTTAGGAAGCAAAGGTACAATTTAATAAAGTTTTTAGTTAACCAACAACTGTCTCATTTTAATCTCCCCAGGATTTTATAGAGCAGTATGCATATGCAATGCATAAATGCGACATAAATGCACAACATGAGGGCAAAGTTGCTCAAACTGAAAAGCATTTTCCTTTTCCATAGGGTACCACACGGAAATTAAATAATAATTGGAATTGAAACCGTCTTTAAGTTACAAATAAAACGAACATAAATATGTACGTAGTATATTTATGTTAGTTTTGAAAATATTTTGTCCATTTTGTCTTTACTACTCTTCTTGAGAAAGGAGCAGTTATAATTTAGTTTGAGTTATGTCAGAGCTTCATTTGTTTTGCAATACTTAATATTTTTTTAACGGCATTGTCAAAACAATATCTCAGATTTTTTGGGGTGGAAAAATTTTGAATGAAGCTCGAATGCCATTCAGCCTGCCAGATCGCCACGTTGTGAAACAATTGCTTCTGTTACTGTTATACTTCGATTTTTGAATTTAATTTGTTAGTATACAATTGTATCCTGACGAAGGGGCCATGGGCTCTGAAACATGTCGATATTTTTCAATACAAAAGTGGTTAAAATAAAGTTCATTTTTTTTAAATTATATAAAAAAATATATTCAAACTAGTTTTAACCCATCAAAAATGATGGTACTTTTACATGTCGATTCCTAAAGAATAAGTATTTATTTATTTATAAATAAATAAAATAAAAAAACAAATAAATAAATTAAAGAAAAAAATTATACTATAAGGAAGTTACAGACGTTACATGAAGTTACGACAGACAGACGGACAGACAACGAAATTATTTCAATCGGGATGGGATGTGTGGTTATGGAGTTCTACAAACTTACCTCCAAAATAATAAAAAAATATGATATTTAGAGATAAAACACTATGACGGTCCCACAAATCGTTGTTTCGAACATAATTTAATATAAAAATTAATAATATTACTGCTTAATTAATAATACTATAATTAAAGAAACACTTAGACTATTTACCAATAGAATAAATTACATTTTAATGGACTAAATTTTACTTATGTTTTGTTCCTCATGTTGTTTATTCGCATATATATTGATCATTTCTATTGTTAAATTATTGTATACTGTTTATCTTATATTGTTTTTACATTTATTGTTATTCCTTTATTATTTTATTCCCATATATATTGATAATTTCTATGGTTAAATTATTTTATAGTATTATTTATATTGTTTTTACATTGCTACATTTATTTTGTTTCATTTCATATCTTTCATTTATCTCAAATATGTTTATTTACATGAATATATTTTTTTAAATTATTTACGGTAAAGTTAATAAAAATCTTACTAACTTTCATGTGCTGTAAAAGCCCACTAGGGCGTCGATTAATAATAAATAAATAAATACAAACTAAAAGCTCATCTAAAGAACATAAATACGTCATTTTGTTTTGTTGTACATAGTTGGCCAACTAATTATTATTGCTGAGCTCTGCACCAGCTCCCGCTCGCAAAAGGAGCGGGTTTGTTAATAAACTCGTTAGCCGGGCTTTTCTGGTCGAGTGAATATTGGAACACATTAGCGGAAACTTGCGGACAACTTTCTGTGGAAGTTTTCCCCGCGCTGACCGCTTATTGTTGCGCCGCCCGCCCCGCCGAAAGTAACGAGATTCGGTGGATTCCGCTAACTAGCCGGAGTTCGGCTCTCTTATTTGTTCAACTTTCCACAGAAAATAATGATCTTTCGAAGATCCCGTCTCGCATCGCTAATTTGACCCGCTGTTTCGGTACCACTGTGATAGAACGGTCCCATAAAAACCTTATAGTCCTAATATTATATATTATTACACATAAGCGGGGAAAAATTTAAGGAAGCAACCCATAAAAACCAAGTTTTTATTATACTCCCTTTCTTTGTAAAATATAATAACAATTAAAGACGAATTAAAACATATAACATAACACTAAACTTACAGTAATTTAATATATTTCTAAAATGTCAGATGTTTTGAGCTTTGATAAGACACTTCATGCTTTGCGTGGTGAAGTACCTATTATGTATACCGACGGATTAATTCAAATTTAGAAAATATTTCGATCTTCTTGATCGTCGCCACAAGTCTGCTTGCAAAGTTTCAGCTCGATTGAAACACGGGAAAAGGGTCAAAAATCGATCCAAAGTTTTTTCAACAGCAAGCCGGCTAGCAAGCAAGCAGACGCCACGAGATAATATAAAGGGAGTAAAAATGTATGTACGCATTGTAATATTATAAACAATAAATTTGATTAAAATTCTAAATTAAATGAAAAAAGTGCGATTCCCGTTCAAAATATTCTGAAAATAAAAAAAACTGGTCTAAAAGGGAATTAAAAATTTTAATATCTGAATATATTCAGACGTATTCTAGTGTAATATTAGGTCCTTACATATGAAATTGGCGTTTAGTATGGAAGGAACATAAAGCCGATTTTTTTTTTTATTATAATATATTTATTTAATCAAAGTATGTACATTTGCTATCTATGCACTTTTGCCATTTCATAGGTAGTTCATCGATCCCTTTACTAAAAAAACCATTCGGACGGGAATCAATAAAATCTTTGAAGGCGGTTTGGACTGCCCCATCGGAGTTGAATTTTTTCCTTTGCAAGAAGATATCCAAATTTCGAAAAAAATGGTAATCTGTTGGGGCAAGGTCCGGAGAGTACGGTGGATGTCTTAGACATTCCAATTGAAGCTCCTCTAATTTGGTAGCCGTCCGTTGTGCAGTGTGTGGTCTAGCGTTATCATGAAGCAGCAGTGGCCTAGAGCGATTACCAGCCTCGGTTGTTTAGCAGCTAGCTTTTCCATCATGGTTTGCAGTTGCTGACAATAGACATCTGCCGTAATCGTCTGGCCAGATTTAAGAAAGCTGTAGTGAACGACACCAGCACTAGTCCACCAAACGCTCACAAGTAACTTTTTTTGAGTCAATTTTCGCTTGGGGCATGGTTTGGCTGGTTCGGCAGGGTTCAGCCATTGCGATGAGCGCTTTCGATTATCGTACAGGATCCACTTTTCATCACAGGTAATGATTCGATTTAAAATCCCTTCATTTTTGTGCCGGTTGAGTAATGCAACGCAGCAGTCAACGCGCGTTTGTTGATTTGCTTCACTCAATTCGTGAGGTACCCACCTTTCAAGCTTTTTCACTTACCAATTTGCTTCAAGTGGATTAAAACAGTTTTATCACTAACACCGCAGCCTGCAGCTAACTCGGATGTGGTTTGCGATGGATCCGCTTCCACAATAGCCTTCAATTCTTCATTATCAACTTTGGTCTCCGGCCGTCCACGGGGCTTGTTCTGCAGGTCGAAATTTCCAGAACGAAAACGTTGGAACCAAAAACGCACTGTGTTTTCTTTTTCGGCACCGTCGCCATACACATCATTAATCCTTCGAGCCGTTTCTGCAGCACTGGTGCCACGGTGGAACTCGTACTCGTAAATAACGCGATATTTCAAGTTTTTCATTTTGTAAACTGAGTGACGCAAAGAAAAAAAAGATTGAGGAAAAAACAAATGAATTATAATTTTCGAAACACAAATACATGAGTAAATAGCTGTATAAATTTGGATTTAAAATTCCTAACCAAAGAGAAGATATTTGAGATCAAATTTGCCAGTACGGCAAAACGCCAATTTCATATGTAAGGACCTAATATTAATAATTCGGAAGAATCTCATATACACATAAATGATATTGCAATTATCTATACACATTATCAATAGTGATATCTGTATTGGAGTATGGGAATGAAAAAACTTTGAACTGCAGGTGTAAAAATACAACTCACATACGAAACAAGTTGTGTAAATTAAATATATATACATCTTCCAAAAAATTTAATACATGTGGTAGTCTATCATGGGTGGAAATGGTGAACGTTAAATTGTGTAAAGTGATCACTTAAGACAGCCCTACGATAGGTAGTAAGCCCTATGATACCCAAGAAGACTTCCATACCTACTTTCCCATATAAAAATAGAGCTTCGTCTCTATGTGAAATATATAATATATCTTGATTAATGATATCGTCCTGGAGATAAAATCCAGTATTATGTTCTTGAAATTTGGACATACTCAAAATATTCCGAAAATAATAAATCTATGCTTTTGCTCGCGGACAATCTTGCCACTAAGTCCTCCGTTCGTTTGTGTTGTATAACTTTATTTTTATTTTTCATTCAGAGGAGTGACTATTGTACGTTGTTTAACTATCTCTACGGTGCAATTTTGTGCTTATTTTCATTTTATATAATCTTCTTTTTCTTCACCTCATTTTCTTACGGTTCACGACTTACGACTGGATTTATACAGAAAACATATCAAGGGAAGGGGATAAAAGGAGTGGGGTAAAATGTTCCTTATATAACTCGCCGGGTCATAAAGAATACGTTTGTAAAATTTCAGTCAGATCTGTCAAACGGTTCAGATTTGCATGAAAAATATATCAGGGGAGGGAAAGGGGTAAAGGGGAAATTTTACCTATGTTATCCACACGGTCCTAAAGAACAAGTATACAAAATTTGGCTCAGATCGATCAAACGGTGTAGATTTGTATAGAGAACAGTCAGACAGATGGACTGATAGACAGACAGACATTAAGTTTTATGGGTATAGATTTACATCAGAATGTAATGGTATACGACCATTTTTTTTAGAGTGATAAATTAGATAGATTTTTTCTTCTTATATAAAAGTACATAATAAACTGAACACTTACAATAATTATGAAAACATTAACATTAATCGAGCTTTCGCAAATGTCTTAGAAATCACTTTAGTTATGGAATATTTATTTATTTATTTAGAATACGTTTATGAGTATAAAACTCTACTAAAATAATAAGAGAATGTTCAGAATTTTTTACATTTTTACTCCCTTTATATTAACTCGTGGCGTCTGCTTGCTTGCTTGCCGGCTTGCCGTCGAAAAAACTTTGGATCGATTTTTGACCCTGTTCCCATGATCCAATCGAGCTGAAACTTTGCAAGCAGACACGTGGCGATGATTAAGAAGATCTATCAAATTTCAGTTAAAAAATAATAATAATTATAGTATAATTTAGGATATTTCAAATTTTTAATAGTTTTTTCAAATTGGAATCATTACAAAAGTTTGATTAATAGCATAGCGGCCCGATAACGTCGCGGAATATTTTCTAAATTTGAATTACTCCGTCGGTATACATAATAGGTACTTCACTACACAAAGCATGAAGTTTCTTATCAAAGCTCAAAACATCTGACATAAGTTTAGTGTTATGTTATATGTTTTAATTCGTCTTTAATTGTTGTTATATTTTACAAAGAAAGGGAGTGTAATAAAAACTTGGTTTTTATGGGTTACTTTTTTTAAGATTTTAACACGTTTTTTATTCATACGAAGAGAATTTTAAACAATAAATTGTATGTACTCCCGCACTTAGTCTTCAACCACTATTTATCAGTTAGTTTTTTTTTTTTTTAAACGCGTTAATGACTATTTAAAAATAAAAATTCTAAAGCATGAAATATGTCAACAAATGACACAGTTTTAAAATCAGATTGATTGTAAATAGGGTTGCCACCCGTAATTTATTATAAAGTATTGTACGTTATTTCGGGTAATTATACTCTATACTTTATGAGAACAATAAAGTACGCGAAAATACTTTATTTCGCATGATTTGATTTCTCTGGGATTCATTTTACTTATAACATACAAAAAAAAGTTGATCCTAGAAATGTTTGCATAAAACAGAACGAGAGAGTTACCGGGGTCGATGTTGCCGAATAGATTCGATAATTGACGATATACCCTGTGGCGGTCGCTACATAAATGCTAGTTTTTTAAAGCAACCTAACCTCAAATATCAACATAGTCAATGTCATTGTAAAAATTTATTGTTTTTTTTTGTGTAAGGCGGATTGAGTGCAGTTAAAATACGATTAATTGGTTTCACAGTTTTTTTCTGTGATAAATAGCAAATGGCGAGACGAAAGAAACAAAGCGTCTCTGAATCTCATAAAAATTAATACTTTAACTTAAATAATATAGACTTCAAACATACTGCGTAGTTGTTTAGTAGTGATAATTATTTATTCAAAGTTGCTTAAAGTAATGAAAAATATGTTTTTTAAGCAAAATAAAAAATAAAAAATCGTACTTTATTTTGACACAATGTATTTTTTTCTACCTTTAATAACCAATGTACTTTATTTGCACAAAAAAAAGGTGGCAACCCCAATTGTAAATCCAACTTTTCCCTATTCATCACTATTACTTAATGGTGAAGACCCACACAAAGTACTGGGCACCTGCACTGGTCGTAGGGTTTACATCTCTTTGTGTAGGCTTTACACAATATAATATTTATTGGACAAGTTTAATTAATTTATGAACAGTTCGTGGGTTCATTTTAGCGTTCTCTATTTGTGAACACATCACTAAAATGAACATAAAACTAGAAAATTACACATAAATTATTGTTACGTCACGCCCAGCGTATTCGCATTGCTAAATGTGAGCGATATATTTGATTGTAATGTTTTAATTGGAAGATAAACTAGTTTTACTGCTCCAACGTTCGGCGGGCCATGTCTAATGATTTTAATGAACACATTTAATCCTTTTAATCAATTTTCGTTTTAATTATAATATATATTTTTTCCATTATTTATTTCTTGAAATAAGATAATAAATATGTTCCAAGTGTACATAGTACATTTTTAGAAAAAAAAAAGTCGAAAAATAAATTACTATAAAAAATTACGGACGTTACACGAAGTTACGGGGACAGACAGACAGACAGAAAAGATAAACGGATGGCCGGAAGGACAGACGACGAAATTATTGTAATTGGGATTTTATTATTATTCTTCATGAGTTAGAATTTAAAAATAATTATATTGGATTATTCACTTAGAACTTCTTTACACAAAATAATGCTGGAGTATGATTGTGTTATTGTAATCTAATGTAAAAACAAATTTCAAACTCAAGGAAAATTGATTTTCGCATCATGTCAGGTATTAGACATATTAACTGTACGTTTAAAAAAACTTTTTGTACTGCCTGAAAACTATAGGTCTTTTCATATAAGCTTGCAATTGAGTTAGTGTGAGTACAGTGCGTAATACGCGCATTGTTATGTTGTGTTAAGTTTACGGATACGGATACGTATCTTAATTTAACTTAACTTAACACAACGAAGCAATGCGCATATTACACGCTGTATCCACCAAAGAGGTTATTACAACCTCTTTGGTACCGACACTAACTCAATTGCAAGCTTATATGAAATGAAAAGCAACTGAAAATTTACTTACTGTAATTGCATAATAATATCTATACATAAAAATATATACCTATATAAATAAATTAATTAATTAAGGAAAATAAAAATAATCTTAAACAAAACTTTAACCCTTTTTACATTAAACATTATTCTACACATATTTACACTTGGACTTATGACTCACTCAACTTTCACTAACATTGCACTTGATACTTTGTAGATACAAAAATATTACCTTATGAAAACTAATATTATTGACGAATTCAAAAAAATATTATAATTGTGTTCTATAACGCCACTTTGAGACAGGCGTAGCCTAGTAGAGTGGCATAATCCACAAATCTAATAACAAAACAAAAATGTGTAATCTTATCTTATATTTTTATTGTTAAATTATTATTAAGTACCTATTTATGTTGGTTTTTTTGGTTTTTTCATAAAAATTTTCATAAGCATCATTCAACGCATTTCATAAAAAACAAGGATTTTTTATGAAATAAAGAAATAAATAAATAAAATATGAAAAGACCTATACCATCCAATCAAGCAAGGAGTGCAGTCAATATTGTTTTCTTCTTCTTATGGTGCCATCTCTTATCGGAGATCGGCGATCATTCTAGCGATTACAACATTATTTACAAACAACTCAGTCGATACCAGTCCCTCAATTTACACAGCCAGGAGATGCGGCGTCTTCCTACGGGATATTATTATATGATAATGGACAGCAAGATAAAAAAAGACCAGAAGCCTTTAGTACCTTCTAGAACAGCCCAAAATTATCAACAACATTCGGGGGATGCCTGGAATGGCCTAGAAGCGATAAGAACCTTCACCTTAACACTAAAAATGAAAATAACTTTCTCGAGAGTTCGAAAAACCAGCGTTTGAGTTATAAATAGTGGGTCTAGGCAGCGACGAGGTTTGGTTTTGTTTTGACATTTTGATCGGTGCGAAGTGAGCCGCGGACGATGTCTGGTGTGGTCGGTCGTGGAATTTCAGGGCGATAGATATCGAGCGAGTTCTTAATTCGCGACTTCTATGTGCGAGAGTTGTATGAAATGTTAAAAAAGTGTAAAGTGACTTCTTTTTATAATTAATTAATCGCTAATTAATTTTTAGGAAATTCATTTTTCTCTCGCAGCCACAACCCATGACAATATAATGATGTATGACTTTTAATTAAATATTTTGAAAAAAAAATGGAAATTATATACCCGTCCCTCCGAATATTATGATATATTAACATATCAAAATAAAGAATTCTCTCTATAAAAATGTCCGTCACTAACGCCAGCAAACTTGTCATTTATATAACGATTTTATAAGATAAATCATTATCGAAATATGATTATTTTTTCTTCATTCAAATTCATATTCCTATGTGCTTAATGATGATCAAATAACAATTTGAGTAATAGAATAATGGGATATTTAAAGTAAAAAATTCATAATAATCCATGTCACTTATGCTACCAGTTACGCAGAAAATGATGAGATATAAAAATCAAAAAAAAAACATAATTACGTTACGACTTTATCAAGACGCTACATTCACTATTTTCACAGCCTTAACTCGCGACCAAAATATAACCTAAAATTACATTTTTTTAAATAAAGATGCGTGTCGCATTCTTAAAACTTTCAAAATTAGCTAAACGCTTGTGCTATGAACGTAGGATTAACTTGCTGGTGTCCCGGAATTGGGCTGGAAGAACCGACCACCAGATCACTAGGCGAGCATCGTGATCACTACACCAACAAGCCAATCGAGCCACAATATAGTTTGTAATACAAACGATACGAATATTATGGGAGTTATATTGGAAATCATAAGATCATCTTAATATCATAGTAATTCATCAATCATTTTTTTTATTTAAACAGTTTCTAGAGATTTAGTCCCCCTCGTCATCGGGTAATTAATAACTAATTCAGGTAGATAATTTGCCAACTACATAATTAATACCAACCGTTATTTCGACAGTTACAAATTCAAACTGCTCCACTCGGTTCCTCGTAAAGGATTCATAATGAACAATTAGAAAACCAGAATATTTTGAGTATGTTTAGAGACGAGCTCTATGAGACATCTATAATATATATTAGTGATGTCCCCCTGGGGATAAAATCTAGTATTGGGTTCTATAAAACATTTTTAGGATACTCAAAATATTTTGAATATACATATAAAAACTGGTGTTAAAAGGAGTTGAAAATTTAAATAATTTTCTGGCGTATTCTAGTTATATATGATAGTATGTTAATAATTCGGAAGAATCTCATATACATATGAGAAGGATATTGCTTTAAAAACTCCAATCAAAGAATATAGATGTATCATTACCAACGGCGACATCTGTATTGGTTTATGGGAATGAAAAAATTTCGACCGCCAGGTGGCAGTAGTAAAAATACAATTTATATATGGAACAAGGTGTGAAAATTAAACATATATACAACTTTCAAAAATTTTATAAATGTAATAGTCTATCATGGGTGGTATTTTCGAAGGTTACATTGTGTGAAGCTATTACTTAATCCCCTAAGAAGAAAAGGAAACCGTTGAAATCCTAGAAAATTTGAATTTTGAGTAAACACTCATGATTATTATCGCATTACAAAATATTTATCCTATCCTCGTAAGCTTTTTTTTGCTTATTAACCAGTACTATCCCAAAAGGTTGACAGAATTCTGTATTTGAGTTGGTTATTAATTATATTTGATGATAAAAAGGGACTGCTCCTCTCGAAACTGTAGTAACTATAAATAATTTAGCATAAAATTTTAGTAAAAAATTATATTTTAAATAATCATCATTTTAAATCACCTTTCCCATATTTTTGCAGGAATAAACCTAAGAATGTGTATTCATGTTGCCAAAGAAACTATCGTTTATCTGAACAGAGGAGAACACAAAAACTTAGTAGGTTAATGATCCCTGCTTGAACTTACAAACACGTATCTCCACTTTTCAGACATTTGAGTTGACTACCCCTGTTTTTATTTTCCCCCCAAATCTCGACTTGCGCCATTACACTACTTAGTAAACGCTATCTCGAAACAGTTGATAAATTAAAACAGTTAAGGAAATGCCTAGCGCAAGTAAGTGAGCAAAATTTTAAGTGCCCACTTAAAGTCTTAATGGAGAGGTACTGAATTTTACATTTTTGCAGTCGCTAGAAGAAGTTATATCAAAATGTGTGTGTTGGATATTAACCAAGCCACAAGCAAAAAGTTCTGACCTTTCGTTGGGTAAAGTAAACATAAGTCTACATAAGTCTTCGGAAGTCAAACAAAAAAGTTTTACACTGAAAATTGTTTGAAGTTGTTTTACCCTTAATAATGATAACGCTTTTGTTGTTGTGTAAGTAAAACATACCTGGCGAATAGTTATGATAACTTTGAATATTACCTACATTATAAAATTATTTTTAAAAATTAATTAACAGAGCGTCAACGGGTCATTTGAACCTGATAGATGGTCCTAGAGTGGTGGTAGAGTACAAATTATAAATATTTTATAAACACTTTGAAGATAACATGATTACAAAATACATTCGAATGATAAAGAATTATAAGTAATGATTTCATTATAAAGAAATAATGTATTTATGACGAAAATATATATTTGAGACAAAACTATAATTTATGTTCAGAATAAAATTTAGAGTCTCGCAAGTCAGCAAATACAGTTTAGTAATGTGTCGAGTTAACAAGAGATCCCAATGTCAACGCCGTGTATCTACATGTGGTGTTTCTAAGCGGAATATATTTTTTTCTACGATGATCGTTAAATTTTATCAATAATTTTTTGACAAATGGTTCATAACTCTGCAGAATATGTGAGGGGTATAAAAACAAAGGCAGCAATATCCAAAAAAAAATTTCGAGTGCGGTCACCGAGGATTACTAATATAGAATGTATTGGATTCTAGAATTTATGTATCTGTCAATATCTTAAAGTTTGTGTTTTCTATGCCGTGTTGTTACGACCTTTCGGAGCGACGTTTAGGATCCCATTGCAAGGTCCATCATCAGGGCTGATGTGTTGATGTGTCAACACAGCAAACACAAACTTGAAGATTATGAGTGGCCGTGAAAACCTAAGAACATTCTATCATGATTCCTATAAATTTTAAGGCCATATTTCCTATAAAATCTTGAATTCAGTAGGTTTATTCTTAAATAGTAATCCTCGATGACTGCATTAAATTTTCTTTTGGATATTGCTGCCTTTGCTCTAATACGCTTCATATAACAGATTTTGACAATTGACACGCTTTATCTATGGTTAAAACAAATTTACGCAAACTTCAAACTAGACCAAACTAGAATTTGTAATACATATCTTAAATTTTTGCAAAAGATGTACTTTCAACTCGAGATTCTCAATGTTCCTGTGTTTGCCAATTCCACAGAAAAGTCTATTCATATAATAGGCTTTTCTGTGGATTACCTAATCATTAATCAAACGTTAACTAAATTATCCTTATTCGATTACTAGCTTCCCTACTCCATTTCGTTCTACATATATAGATCTGTGTTCACGTGTATGTTTATTCTGCACACTTATGCTGAAAAAGCTAAAAAAATGCAAGAATGAGAAAAACCGAAACAAAATATTTATTATAAATAATTTAAATGAATATATTGTATTATTATTAAGTAATTTGGCAGATAATTTTTGATGCAAGTTGATTTCATTTAGACTAAACTAAAGCTTTGTACTACGTACTAACACGTCGAACTATTTTATCGTTACTATGGTTTCGAGAAAAGCAGTCCGTGTTATAAACAGATGTTATTAATAAACTAGCTGTAACCCGTCAAAAATGACGTACGTTTTTTTGTTGGTTCTTAAAGAATAAGTATTAATTTATTATTAAATAAAAAAGTTTTTAAAAAATAAGTTACGGACGTTACAGGCAGTTAAGACAGACAGACAACGAAATTATTATTGTTGGAAAATAAGAATTTTTCGCGTGGGATTTTTGTCATGGACATTTTGTATTTGGACCAAATTCTTTTGTCGGACAACATTTCCGTGGTCCCTTTGTCGATGGACCGAATGTTCGTGGAACTTTTTTAATGTTACAGACGTTACAGGAAACTACGGACAGACAGACAGACAGAAATTCTTATTGGGATATTATTAGGAGTACAATGTTTATTACACACCTGATGATGAAAGACACTTGTTTTCTCGAAAATATGCTAATGATAATATAACTCTATTATTAGTTATTAAGTTTTATAATTAAAATTAAAATCAAGTATTTTACCTTTATATCTTAAAACAATAAGAAAAAGTTTTAAGAAATGCTAATTTGTATTTGAAATAAAAAGATTCCCATATATCTCGGTGCCAATGGAAATGATCAATACGCAGGAGAATTCAAAGGCAATGAATATTTCCATGAAACTTCTTGTGCAATATTTCCTTGAAGAAAAATCTTATTTACAGAAAAGCCGTCGTTATTTTCCTTTTGTTTTGATCGAAAATGAACAAAGAAAATGCTTCCACAATATTTCATATAATGGGACAACATATACAGGGTGCCTCGTAGCTAGCGATGCGCGATTACGATTATTATAACTCGAATTATTCGATTATTGAAGTGTTTCGAATAATTCGATTATTAAAATCATTAATAATTAAAATCATTCGAATATCAATTTAGCACTGCGCGACGCGACGCCAGGCAAAGCCGAGAGCCGAGTACCAATCACGCCCACCCACTCCGCGAAGCATTCAACAACGAGTGATTCTACTAACCATCCCGAATAATTTCAACACGAGTGATCACTCATGATGGTTAGTAGAATCATTCGAATGAAAATTAGGTATGAATAAAAAAGATTCTTAAGTATATATTTCTCTCTCTTTTGATATACCATTGGCTTCATATATAAGAAGAAGACAGATGATAACAGAATGTCGTAACGTATTTGACAAACGAAAACTTCTTAACATAGACAAGGAAAGAGTTTTTATTGTCTTTCTTTGTCTAATCTCCTTACAATGTGAGTGAATGTTGGTGAACGTATGTCTTTTGTCTTTTGCCGCAGCCCGCGGCTAACTTCAGACCGAATGATTATTCGAATAATTCACTCGCCGTTGACGTCGATTATTAATTCGATTATTTACTCAGTTACTAATTCTATTCGAATAAAATTAGTAACTAATGACCGAATGATTATTCGAATGATTCACTCGCCGTTGGCGTCGATTATTCGATTATTTACTCAGTTACTAATTCTATTCGAATAAAATTAGTAACTAATGACCGAATGATTATTCGAATGATTCACTCGCCGTTGGCGTCGATTATTAATTCGATTATTTACTCAGTTACTAATTCTATTCGAATAAAATTAGTAACTAATGTCAACGCCGAGTGAAATCATTCGAATGATCATTCGGTCCGATGTTCGCCGCGGTCAGCGATAATATTATTGTTTGTTAGACGTTGAATTTTCGATTTTTAGAGGGATTTAAAAATAATAGACATATATTTTTTTAAGAATAGCAATTTTGAAAAAATAGGTATGTTAAATTTTAATTATTTGGCTTTGAATAACGAATTAACATGACGCTGTGAAATACTTGGTGTATTAAATAAATAAGACATATGTTTATTGAATTTGGCATAGGTACCTAGCTCTGTTCTTATTTTTTGAGGACAATAAAAATAATTACTTTTAATATCATCCAATGTACATTATTTATATCATTTTAAATAATATTATAACCCCGATTTTCATAAAATTAATGAAAATATCGGAAGAATCATAAAAATAATAAAACTTATTACAAAAATATTCATATTCAAATCACGATAACTAATAGGCATCAACTTATCATCGCTGCATATACTGAATGTAACATACCTAGTTCACAATATTTCATTAGGTAGGTAGATCCCTGCCTATGTTGAGTCAAAAACGCTCAAGCAACCATGACCCAATATCAATAGGTAGTAACGGAGATAATCGACTTCAAAGTTGGTATTTTTCTATTCAATATTTCTGACTAATATTCTGAAAAAAAGTTGGACCATCATTCAAGTAATATATGTATACCAAAAATTTAAATTTCAATCGCTTTAATATAGGCCAAATAAAATGAAAAAACTTTAATTTCTGAAAAATATCTTTAAAAAAGTTTTAATCATTTGGCTTGTGTTAAAGCATAGCAATCTTTATAAGTTAAAGCGAAAGTTTTGATTTTTGTTTTAAGTTATTTTAATGACGATCCAGCTTTTTGCAAAAGATGAGTATAAAAATGCAAACTTTGAAGTTAATTATCTCCGTAACTACTGATATTATTAGGTCATGGGTTGCCTGAATATTTTCGATTCATAACATAGGCAGGAATCTACCAATGAAATATTGTGAACTAGGTCTGACACACCTTGTATAATATAGCTCATATGTGATGTTTAGTTTATTCTGTGATAATTGAAAAAAAAGTAACTGCGAAGAATAGACTTACAATTTTTTTTTAAATTACTAGGCATACTTTAACGTCACTATTTTTTTTATAGAAAAAATTGTCATTTTTTCATGTTTTTTGCACATACTTCCGGCATATGGAATTTATTCTGTACTGACTTACGGCCACAAAATGTGAGAGTATAGAGAAAATATTATATATTAGTATTAATTTCTTTGCGGGTAACCCGCGTCAAAGTCTGGTCCTCAGAAGGATCATTCGTCAACCGACGTTTTGCCTGAATCGCAACAGGCATCTTCAGGGTGCCTTGTTAATAAATTTCCATCACGAGGGGCAGTGCGAGCATGTCCGTTCGTATTGGAAGCTTACTACCAAGCCTTGTAGCCAGTGACATGGCCACTGGACAACGAACTTCAATGTTATTTACCAATTTTTTCGCATGGTTTGGCCATGTGGAACTGAGGAGCAAGGAAAGGTAAGGAAAATTGTTTGTCGAAGGCAGCAGAAACAGAGGGCGTCTGCGAAATTAAAATAATTAAACAATATATTCGGTGTATCAAACTCTTTTATTGTATTTTATATAACTATTAACAGGAAAATGAAAATTTTAATAAAAAAATACAACTTTCAATTATAATTAAATGAAGCCATATCTCTTTTGGCTTTATGCCTTTCCAAAACAACTTCGTGAATTTCCTGCCGATTCTTCAGTAGTGTTTTGAAAATCTCTAACTGAACTGCTATAATTTTTTCTCTGCATATCACTTGGAGTCGTTTTGGCTTTTATTACCTGCAAACAAAGGAAAGGTTATAAACAGAGAAACTAGAAGAAAAACAATATAGATCAAATTAAAAAATATTTTGTAATCGCAAAGACTACATTTATAGGAAAACACGTAATTTTATCAATAATCTAACCTTCCTGGCGCATTTCTTCATATTCTCGAACCTATTTCGAAAATCTGTCAGACAGTATGCATTATATTCGTTGCGTAGTGCAGAAGTAAGATCTGACGATATGAACGTCATCTGTCGATAAATTTGCTTACTTTCTCTGAAAAAACATTGTTATCAGTATTTATTACCATTTAATTAACAGCATAAACTGTTGAATATCGTTAAATCCATGAATACTTACTTTGTACCATTATCAACAAACAATTTAAATTACTGTTATTATGTTATCTATGATTACTGTCAAACATTTAAAATGACGTTTAAATGACGTGTTGCCATGTGCAAAATTATAGACTTTTGAAAAGTGATTTGAAAAATATTTTTGAAAGGTTGTACAAAAACTGGGGTATGTTGTTTGCATAAATTATTTTAAACCGAAGCCTCCCTAAGGCCTGGATGTTTCAAGTTTGAACAAAATAAGTGTAAATCCTGGGTTAAACTGAGTTTGACTTCAAGGTTACGCGAAATCTCACAGAAACTGTTGTTTCAAACTAAATATCCATAAGCGTGCTATAAATATTGTAGTTTATTAACGTTGCAGACACAGTACATTCGTATTTTTTTTATTTATGGTCTACTAGAAGCATTCCAATATTCCGATTTGATTATCGACATTTATAGAAACAAAAAATACTCAATCTTTTTTCTAGGAATGCTCCGGTTTACATTAATTAATGAAAACCCCGGTTTTCATACAACCTTTGGAAAATTTATTTTTTTAAAGACTTACGAATATTATAAGTTATTACCTTTGCAGACATAATATAAAATAATACAATAATAAACATTCCGCTCGATATGTCGCATCAACATCTACGCTCATGTTTCGGGGACAATGACGCGGTCATTTGACGTGTACACACCGGGACTCACATATCTTGTCGCGGAAATGTCATCCGATGAGGTTATGGATGACAGCTGCGGTATCTCATTTGGCGAAAACGGGGTTCCGCGCAATTCGAAATTTTTTTTTGGGTCGCAATTTCAAATTAACGAGGTTTTACTGTAGTAAATGGAATATTATTAAAAACAAGGTCCTTTTTGCAAATAATTATTGTTTTCCAGACGTCGCGGAAATATATCGCCCTATGAGGTTATGATGATAGCCGCGTATCTGTTTATGTTAATGAGTTTATCGAAAAGTAAGAGGAGAAAAAAGAGGAGAATGCGAAATTATTTACTGCAAAGAGAAGGAAGGACGGACATTCTATGCGATCTTCGATCGATACAGCTCGACGAGTTCGAGAACGATTTCGTTTCCCCGCATTGTCATCTTGACAGATGCAGCGCATGCGTATTCACTTGTTTACATACCACGTGGTACTGACGCTCCGCGGAATGTTGCAGTGAGTACGCTCGGGTATTGTGCGCATGGCAACGTTGCCACGGCACGTAGAAATGCCGCGCTATGTTGTGCGCGAGGTCGCGGAACAGTGCACGACGTTG